>JAVYIG010010872.1:0-65503 GCA_035222895.1 Strongylocentrotus droebachiensis | reverse complement strand
CTCAGGTTTCATACCTCGATTCACGAAACTCCTTTGAAATCACGGCAGTAATGATGCAAACAGATAGCAATTTCAAAGTGTTGTCAAGTCTCTTCGACTCTAACTTAGCTCAGCTCAGCTCACACAGCAGCTGCAGTGACACTGCACTGTGCAACTGAACTGTCAGTCACGATCATTTTCTCCGATTTTCTTGTGAAAACTTATTTGAAAAATGAATATCATGGCGAGAATAATCACAAAATAAGCTTTGATTTCATACCTCTATTCACGAAAACTATATACAATAGCGGCAATCATGATGGAAATTGATTGCAGTTTGGCGATCTTTTTTAGCAAATGGTCTAGGTTCAGCTAATATGATCTATCGAAACAAAATCGACCGCAAAAAACTCGATCCCTGCGCTCCGTCTCGCAACCGCGAAAATGTACGTGTTTTCGCATACACGTGCGTGCGACATGGTAATGCCAGGTGAATCAAGTTTTTTACGACCGAATTTGTGTATACAATTTTAGACGGAGATTCAGCGCGCGTGTGCGTGCCGACCAAGAAATGCACACAATGAATACAAAGCTAGTAGAGAGCGGCCGCTCGTAATCGTTACGGGGGCTATTTGAGATCATTTCCTTTTTTGACATTTATTTTGTTGGTTGCCAGCCGGGCAGCCAAGACGGGACTTTTAGGTTGCCCGGTGGCGTTTTAGGTGGTCAATGGCACCCGGGCAACCGCTAATTTCGAGCCCTGGATCTTGAAAGGATGATGATATGTTGAAGGGGGTTGGGGTCACGTACATGTACATGTAGGATCAAGTTATGTACAGGTATGTGAACGGGAGCTTCTTTTGTACAATGGTCAATTAAGTGATTATTTATGTGGTTCAGATTAACCCCATAAGTGAGAAAAAATGGGTCCTAGTAGCAATATTTATGGTATTTTTAATGAAAAATTGCATCGTACCCCGACTTGAGGCTGTATTCAATACTGCATAAGTGCTATTTACAAATATGTTCAGAATGAATATTATTTTTCTTCTATAATAAATAATTATTTACTAGTCAACATGACAGGGGAAGTAATTTTGGATGTTCTTGCATCATTGGAAATAGTTACATGTACAGTATGTGTACAAGTTTCATGTACCAGCTGAATAATGCATGCTCTACAAATGTACTTGTACATTTCCCAAGTCCAGATTTTTGTATTGATATTTAATTATATTGGCAGTTCCAAAAATAATGGCGTCATACTTCTGCATACTGAATTTATTGGAAAGATCCATCATCATTACAAACAATAAATCATGTGCAAAATTCAATTATTTAATATATTCCACACATTTGTATAACATTTACGCACATGGTTAATGAATAGAGGAAGTCAATGAACCCATTTGAGTTTTCATCAGCGTTTCTTTTTCTCTCGCCCCACATTTCCTCTTCTTTAGAGCCCAATGCACAGTTATTGTATCGCAGCATTATAGGGATTTACAGCGACGCCCTTGCATGAGGGGTTTTCGGTATAGATAGTTCAGAAATTCGGCAGCTCGCATCGAAGCTAGCTGGCATCGAAGAGATGTAATTGCTATACCATTCTACTGAAAGTAATTCAATCATCTCAATTCAATCTTCTCTCTATCAGTATCAGTGTAATGGTTGCATATTTTTATCTCTTGACAGTTTGTATAATTTCGTTATTGTCTTTAACATAGTTGGATATGACTATAGAAGAAGCGAGGAATAGGTGTGACTTCTAACGGTCAGAAGATGCAACTTAAAGCATTTTTGCAGTAACCTGGAGGTCTACTGCTAAGAGGAAGAATGGTGTTAACTCTTTGGGCAGTGCAAAGTGCTATTAATGTACATGTAGTTAACTACCTGTCACCCCCCCCCCCCCCCCTTCTCTGTCTTATTCATTATGCACGATCTCCCGGAGTAGAATCCTAATTCAAATTTCATAATCTCACAGTGTATTGGCCTTCACAGCCCGTACCTGTACCATACAGCATTTTTGTCTAGAGCTCAGCATCTGTTTCCTTTTTTATACATTTTTGAAGATTACAAGGAAATTTGTATGACTCATTTTAGTAGCAAGAAAGATGGCAAGAACTTGAGCACAAACAACAATGTAGATGCTTATATTATACAGCTTCTTCTTAATGACGATTCTGAAAGGTCGACTGTTAACTACCAGGCTATAATGAAAGGTTAAACAGTTAAAGATGAACAAAACATCCCTTTCTAAGCTTTGATTTTAGCAGTTCATTTATGAATTATAATAATAATGATGATAATAATAATGGGTTCTTTTATAGCGCTCATGTCAGTCAGATTTGACCCTTCTGGCGCTCCTGATTATTACCCTGGCTTTAGCACGAATTAATTCACAAACATCTCACAAGGGGTCTTTGATGAAAAAGAGGCAAGAAAATGGGGGGATACCCTGGTACCACCCCTGTGACTAACCCTGACTTGCTACTAAATTGAAAAGATACCCACTGGTCCGTGTCTAAATTATATTTTGTTAGGCCGCTTTCTAGAGGTCATACGGAGGTGGTATCATAACCGATCATGGGTAATCGCCTTGAATGTTCAATTAGCCTGTAGCCACTAGCCAGTACATGAAGTCCCATCTAATATGAATTTATGCTGGAGTAACCTTGAAGAGCTCAGCATCAGTAGATACATGTAGAACACAATGGGTTGATAAGCATTGAGAGCGATTTGGTTCGGTAATCATATTGGAATGCCTACAAAGCCAACCGTAAAAATGTTGTTTCATTCATTTTTTTTTGGTATTCATTCAGTATTTGCGATTCATGCATTATTGCTCAGGATTGAAATCGCTTTTTATTGGTAAAGACCAGTTTTGGAATCGCCCCCCTCTCAAAAAACTGAAATGGAAGCTCTTATTATCATGTGAAAGAATATGTTTTGACTAATACGTGATGATACAAATTTTGCTGGGAAACCGCCTACTAATGGATATATTTGGTAAATTATTATATCTATCCGGACCGGATAGATATTGCCCACGTGTTGCGTAGTCCCATATACATCCTTCTGTGTACAGTGCTTGTAACTTTACCAAGACTGGGCCAAATTTCTTATCATTTTGATGATTCCAGAACCTTGCAGTACACACCAATACTTATATATGCTAGATGATCAACCTTTTCTGATCGATTCCACAATGATTATTTCACAATGCAATCGCATGACCAGAACTGATCTTTACCTTTAAACTTGTGGAAGTGAACCTCATTCCATGACCACAACAATAGCACACTACACTAATACCTTTGAGTTCTGAATGCATTATGGGGAATTTACACAAAGAAACATAAACTGCAAATTGCATATTTATGTAAATAACAGTAATAGCAGGATTTATATTGCTCTTTGAAAGATGATCTTTGTTGTTCGATACAAGATCGTTTATTGTCATCATCATCTTATATTCCTATTAACACAAAGCCTTTGATGGGAACGTATTGATGTCTTCCTATCAAAGGCTTTGCATGAAAGTATGAACCGAGTTAAAGTAAGCGTGTCACTATTAGTACCTGAATCTGAGGATTTTTGTTAATACTCTCATGCAAAGAACAATTCAATAACTTTGTGAGTGAATGCATGCACAGTAACTTTGCTTTATGATACATGTATGCATACATGTACATGTGCAATGTATATACTGAGGATTCTTTTTTCTAATGCTCTGCGGGAATAAGAAATGCATAAGGAAATTGATAACAAAAATAGTGCATTTCACTTGAATCTCATCCAAACGCATGATTAGAGTGTACACTTTCATTTCATAACAAAGATAGCACTCCAGATACAAGGAGTAATTGAATACATACTACTAATGTCTGTTTACCAAGTATAACAATAGTGACTTTCTTCATCGTTGTGATGAGGTGACAGATAGTGTACATGACATTATGAAATTGAAACTGATCTATTTATATCATTGATCATTTTACCAGTATGCTGTGTATGTACATGTTGTTTTTAAACAAAAATGTTATGAATTATGTTGAATTATAAGTTAAATGCTGGAGGGGATGGTGAATTGAAGAAAGATTTACAAGAAATATTTCAAGTAAATACAGTATATATCTAATGTATATTATAAATAATTATACCTACAATTGCGTGAGACAAGACACTAACTGGTTTTTATTTTTATTTCTCCTTCCTTTCTCCTGTCCATCCATTTTCTTCTCCTGTCAACTTTTCTTTTCTTTTCCTTTTTTTTCTTCTTTTCTTCTTCTTTTCTGTGTTATTATTCTAGGAACCAATGAGGTCCAGAGCACCACAGCTTCACTTGGAATACAGATTTTACAAAATGTTGGGCCAATCAGGTAAGAAAAACTCACATTTTTATTCTCTAAGAAACCTTCTTTTTTCTATTAAGTTAACCTGATTGTGGCAATTTGTTTGTATGCTGTTATGTACCTTGCTTCCCCAGTACAATGCTGTAGCAATTAGCTGTCCTGCCATCCCATGTTTCCATAGCAACACTTTCAGATAAAAGAAGAAGAAGAAGCATGCAGCAGATATGATAGTAATATCTAGGTTACACAGATACAGGGAATATTGATAAAGACTACACAGTCATATTTGGAACAAACACTATACATGTATGTGTAGGGAGGTAATATTTAAGATAGGTTTCATCATATAAAATATTTTTATATTCATACTGTAGTCATATGGAAAATTATGAATAGTTGAATTTGGACAACCTTATGATTCTATAAAGGCTACACAATGTCAAACATCTATGCACTGTTTATATCTGAAAATTCCTCACAAACCAATTTTGTTTTTGATTTTTTTTTGTGAAAAATTCCTAATAAGATATTTTCAAAAGTTGGATTTTGAGAAGCAAAAAAGAATTGTCAGGTGAGGAAAATTGAGTGTCATTGATTGTTTATGTTGCTTGTCTTTTGGACACATCTGATGTAAGATTGAATGTTCGAGTTTACAATGCAGTGCAAGATAAGTGGTGACATAAAGGATAGTGTATGTTTAACTTTGAAGTGAGGGTAATGCTGTGAAGGGCTAGAAAGAGACAGGACTAAATACAGGGAAATAATAAATACATGATGCTTCTGGTTGTCATGGGATCCCATGAATCGGTTGCTGCATGCCTTAATTTCACCCACAGTTTATTTTAAGACCACTTACAAATATGTACATTTATTACACTAAATATGATATCTCTCACCATCTGTTGGTGTTCCTTTGATGACCTTTAGGGGGGGAAAAAAATCATGTCTGTCATTTGTTTTGGCCTATCAATACATCTAGTAATTCAGCCACGCACTAGCTGCGATAGTGAAAATGACAAATTCATGTTTTATGACAACTTTGAAGAGAACAAATAATGTAATAATGCGACAAACATAAGTTCAATGTTTGTTTTGAAGTATACAATTATTGCTGAAGTACATGTCTTCTGGTTTCGGTTTATAACGTTGATCTGATCATAGTTTTCTAGGTCCATTGTCGGGATGATTGCGTCGAACAATTTAATCACCTCGATCCATCATTTTGATCACTTCTTATGACGTCTTCTGAGCTCTTGTTCTTAATTCCACCAGACAGTCTCATACTTAATCGAGTCAAGTATCATTACGTCAGTGCAGCTATCCGTTTTTTAGGGCGGTAAACAAGAGTTGAGCAATGTCTCATCCCCTCCTCGCATTTTGTTGTTTGTTTAGGTATCACATATATCTCCTCACGTATTTGCACGATTGATGGTGCAATACTTAAGCGCTTGGAGGATGTTTTGCTGACAGCCTTGAATTTTATTCCAAATTTTAATAAGTATGCTGAGAAGCGTTCCTTAAGAATAATACTTGTTGGCATATTTTATTTCATGTCACGAGTGGAGAATCTATCAAATTGTTTCCTGATATCAATATACGCGATAGCTACACAAACATCTTCCATTAATAATATGTGTAGAAGAGTCAGATGGCTAGATATATTGTCCTTACATACATTTTGTAGTGTACGACATGTATACACAGAATCACCTAAACCCTGTTGATAATGTAGTATTTCAAACATTTCTTTAAAATTCATGAATGGTTAGAATTTCGTTCATATTATTTTTTCTTTCCTTTAAAAGTTGCACTACATGTACTTGGCGTTGGTAGCTTCTGATAAACTAGGGCAATGCACTGTCCTTTGTCACTTGTTACATAAGCAATGAAAAATGCTCAACTTTTTTCAGCTTCGATTCCACACATGTTATGTTTCTCTTAAATAAGAAGACATGTAATCAAGGAAACATTTACATTTGAATTCAACGTGATGAGATGCTATTATTGGAAGTGATTGATCTTTGATGGTTGCTAGGCGACAAGATTTGCATCATTAAGCATTATCATCATCACTTTCCTCTCCGGTGCATACAGAAGTTCTTGGATGCAATAGGGATACCATTGAGATACCATTGAGATGCTAATGAAGAGCAATGTATTCCCTCTCAGGGAGCCCCAGCCCGACCAATGTCTTCCGGATGTTTTCTAGCCGCGATCTAAATCATCAAATGATTTCTCTCTTTTTATCTGTCCTACCGTACTCCCCAAGCTGGCATTCCAGGCAGTGCTCGACATTGCTGAAATAATATTAGTGACTTAAAATGTACTTTGTGGAATTTGTCAAGCTTTCTTAGTCAAGTTTAAAGGTAATTTAGTTCAGTAGAGGGAAAAGCATTTCTAGAGAAAGTCTTGTGTACATGTAAATGCAAACATTGCCATATATTACATGTACTTACAATGTACTTTATAGAATGTGTCAAGATTTCTTATTCAGGTTAAGAGGTAAATATCTCAAGTTCAGTTATGACGGTTATTTGACAGGCGTTCTGAATTCCTTTTCATTCAGTCTATTTGAACCAGTAAAATGAAACAATAAAAACTTGCTGAAAATGAAAAAAAAACATACACACATACATTGTACATGTATCTGTATAGGACCAGTGCAAAACACGGAACGTCGGTATGCCTGAAACTTCTGTACACATTTTTGCAAATGGTCCAAATTTGTGTTTTTCTTTTGCTGCTGTTAAAATTATTGAATTACACCATTGATTTTTTTTTTTGGGGGGTCTCACATTTAGCCCAACGTGTACATGTTTTGTCTAACTGATGTTTTGACTGAAATACTAACTGGTCACCATGTCTTTCTTTGCTTATTATTACATATCTTCTGATTTATTTGATTACTCTTATTTAGTTGTATTTTTTTTGGTGTCAAATTCTGGATTTTGGGTCATTTATGTTGGATTCTGTGCAGTTTTGTTGGATTCTGTGTCAGTTTCATTAAGTTCTGTTGGAATTTTTTAATCTTCTATAACATCAGAACTCAAAGACAACCTTTAAAGGGAAAGTCCACCCCCAAAATAAGTTTGTTTCGATAGAGGCAGAATAATAAGAAAATCAGGTGAGTGAAAGTTTGAGCAAATTCTGAATGAAAATAAGAAAGTTATGAATTATTGAAGTTGTGATCAATCAAATACAAATTGGCAACTCTGTGACTTATTATACGAGCTCTCCTTCATTTGCTTTGTGCATAATATTCCATAAAATCATGTTTTCTTCGTTATTGATGACGGAATATATATTTGTTCCTTGCAGGGGGAGTATAGAAACATATTTGCAATTATTATATTTAGGGTGCATGTATGGTTGAAATTTTTCTTGAGGGAAAATGAAAATTTTAGATTTTTTTAGTACTAAGCAAATGGAAGTTGAGCTCGCATTTTACGTCATAGAGTTGCCAATTTGTGTTTGATTGATCACAACTTAAAAATCCTAACTTCCTTATTTTTAATCGGAATTTGCTCAAACTTTCACTGACTTGTTTCTCTCATTTTTCTATTCCTATTAAAACTAACTTAATTTCAGGGTGGACTTCCCCTTTAAATGACATGTTTTTCAGTTTGACTGTGGTGACTTTCCTTGGTGAGAGGGAGATGAAAATCCGCCGTGGAAAACAGAAGGCAAGAGATACTCTGTGCGGTACAGGCACAGGTCATGGAGATCGATACACTGTGAGATTATGAAATTCAAATTGGGATTCTACTCCGGAAGATGGTGCATAATGAATAAGACAGAGAAAAAAAACCGAGGGGGAATGACAGGTAGTCTATCATTAAGAAACAACCGAATAGGACATTGACGTCGAGATGGCTCCAGCGATTGATGACGGAAAGCTCAATAGAAAATGTGTTTTTCGGCAGCGGACGGAGCCAAAAGGTCAAAGAGATTTAGTGAATTCAGAAGAGATACCAAGTGCATTCTCGGTTATCCAGTTTCAGGGATGTAACTTTTGGAGGATTAGGTTCCGATTTAGGTTAAAGGCAGACTAGAAATGAATCATTTGTTTTCCTTCAGAACTGAGATGGAGCATAATGGCATATTTAGCTTTTAATTTCTTTTAATGACTTGGAATCTAGTTATTATTCTTCCTGCTCCAGTGATTCTGATTTTCATTTGTGCATCAGATATCATCGACTGAGAGTCAGAAGGGCGTTCAGTAATAGTGCTCTGGCTCTCAGCAAAAAATATTATTTTATAGCTCATATTTGTAACTTGACAGTACATGTATGTTGAATATAGTATTATCAACATTTTGCCTGGCACCTATGATATACATGTACTGTACATGGACATGTAGGTCTAATAAACAGTGATGTGAATTTTTAATTGACATTTTCATTATTATGTTACTTCCTTAATTCTCTTTCACTCACTCTCTTTCGCTGTCTCTCTCTCTCTCTCTCTCCTTCTCTCTTAAATACAATGTTAACTCTGTTTTAAGTATAAATCTGATTAACAATATGCGTAGCTCATACTGTTTTCACACTGGCAATATTTTGCTTAACCCCGTACTATAGGTGGGGTTAAGGGGGGGGTCTTAGCCCCACCTATAGTACGGGGTTAAGCCTATTCCACTTTCTGTTCAGACTGGTTTTTACCAAAGTGGGTTAAAGTTGGCTAACCCCACCTATAGTACGGGGTTAACTAACCCTGCAAAATAGCAGGGCTAACTCCGCAATTGTGGTGCTAACTCCTGCTAACCCCGCAATTGCGGTGCTAAGCAAATGAATGAGAACAGAAACGAAAAATAGTCCGGTACTACGCAATGGAGCGTATCGCAGCTGGCCAGATGCGAAGTATGTCCAATCATAACATTCACGATATCCGGGGTTAACGAAATGCAGTGAGAACAGCGGGTATTTTCTTATTCCAGAATAGGCGCTAGTACGGGACTAAAAACAGCGTGTGTGAAAAGCCAAAAAAAATAGTCCGGGGTTAAGGATAGTACGGGGCTAAGCAAAGTACGGGGTTAAGCAAAACCAGTGTGAAAAGAGTATCACAGAACCAGTGGTTGACCACACTTTCATCAGGAGAAAAATGACTTCCTTTTTGGTTTCATCAGGGTGTGCCTCCAAATTCTAACTCTGTTCGTTGAATGACATTTAGTTGTATAGTTGTGGTTATTGCCACGTCTCCTATTTCAAGTTGCACTCTGAAAAATAATACCAAAATATTAATAGATGTGAAACTAAGTAAAAATACAATGAAAGAAACATGTATTTTCTAAAAGCCACGATTGACTTGTAAGCTTGCTTGTGTATGGAGTGGAAGATAGATAGATGGATAGATATGGAGTGAAAATAAAGAGATGGAGACAGGTAGGTGGGGAGGAGATCCTTTCCATCAGTTAAGAGAAAGATGGATGATGCCCTCCCTACCACCGGCTAATCCTCTCCTCACTACTACCGGAGGTCATCACATCCATCTCAAGTCAACATTATGCATCCTCACCCAAGAGCAGCTTGGCTGCATTCATCGCTCACTCATCAAAACCAGCACCGTCTCTCCCTAGCAACAGAAAATTGACTGGGAGTTAACACTCCCAAGTGCACATGAACATATGCGGGGAGAGACTTTGCCTTGCCTGGATGCATGCCGTCGTCGTCAAGACGGACTGAGCGAGGATTGTGGGGTTGTTATTTATAGCCAGCAGTGGCAGGTATAATCAGCTCCTTGACATGGTTGTCATCATAACAAGCCACCCTATAGTGATCAAACAATAGAATGTGATTCATTCACTGTCACTCATATTATAACCTATCTAGGCTAAGAAGAATATAATGTACAATGTAGTGGATGGTGACCAATTAAAATATTTCTTGTTGTCATTCTACCAACAGTGAATGATGATATCTTCATTTTGTTATAGAACTACCTGTACACCAATAAAGTAAATCATTCCCTGTAATTTATGCTTAAATGTTTGAATACTAATGATTTTGCTGTTGCAACATATCAAGTAGAATTTATGGCGAGGCCGGGGGGGGGGGGGGGGGGGGTGAAGGGGAGAGTGCTGCAGGTGTGTCTCACCTGTGATTCGTGAAAGAAACTGTTACGTGGAAGAAGAAAAAATCATCTTCTTGTTGTGAAGGATTTTTTTTTTTTAAACTAAAAAACTAAATGTTTCTTATAAAGCCCCTTATCGGTTACAATGTAACCGAGGCGACCAAAGCACTTCCAACATTACAGTAAATAACAAATTAAATCAGCTCTATTAATGGTCCTTACATAATGACCTTTACCCATTCTTTGAGTTAAATGTAATAATAATTCTTACAAATTTCAAGTGTTTAGACAAGATATGTACTGTTTGAAGAATATTTTTGCTTTGACTACCGCACCCACACCAATATTGTACTGTACATGTAGTTATTATCAATGTAACAAACAAAATACTTCATGATGACAGGATTTCTTTTTGAAATTTCAAAAGAAAATCCTAAGGAATGATTTATCTTTTCCCCCCTTCATTTCAAGAGCTCTTTGGAGCAGTTACAGGTGCTTCTTTGTAACTTGTGAAAGTATTTGTTGAAAAATAAGCCCAAGAGATCATAGGGAGCATGATTATAGTGCATTTACATGTACCATGGCATTAGCATGGACTTTCTTTCAACTTATCCTCTCCTTGTGACAATAACTAAAGGGTATTCTTTCCACCGTACAAATAAGATTCTTGTTATTCTTATTTAAATAGGGAATAATTACCCTTTTTAATGTTGATCATTATTAAATGCTCATGGATGTATTTATTTTACTCTCTAAGTAATATCTTGTTTTTAATTAAGCTGTTTTAATTAAGACTGTGTGAGAAAGAAAAAAAGTTTTTAAATCATTTTTATCTAAAAATGGTCTTGTACTTCCCATATATATCTAAATCGTTCCAGGCGCTCCATAAAGATTTTCCTCCTTTTATTTTCCTATTCCTGTGCATGTCGACACACATGTTCTGCCTGTAATTCCTTGTCATTATCCATGTCTACTTTCCAATTCCCTTCCCAACTGCCTGTGGCCCATCTGAAATAATAGCAACCCTTGCGTTCCACTAATAACCAATCTGCATTCAAATCGCTCTGGAATTGATCAGTTATATGCATGGCCTTTGTAATGAACATCCAATGGGATTGGGATGAACAGCAAACCAAGTGGCCCTCAACAGCCTGGAGAATAGTGTGGGACTAGGGAGGGAGGGTTGGTGACAAAAAACTTTTTTTTTTTTTTAAGGGGAATCATCAGATTGACAATGTCGGTATAGAATGACTTGCAGGATTTGATGACTAGCGTCTTCTTGTAATATAGATTTTTCAAGGAACACATTGTATTTCTTGATCAAATTTGAATTAAAATCAATTTTTATTACAGGATTCAATGAAAATGTAAGCTAGATATCATACCTGTTGGCTTTAGAGATTACTGGCAGTAAAAATGTAAATGTGTATGAATCAAGGAAATGCATGTACAATGTACGTACCAGTACATGCCAGTACATACCATACCATTAATGATATGTTAACCAGACTTGTGGATTTTCTCAAAAATCTGATTTCCTAAAGGATGGCTCTTTGGGGGTAAGGGGAGGGGGAGGGGGGGGGGGTCTTCTTCTTTCTTCTTCTCTGTTCTTTTTTCCCCAGACTTTTTCTCTTCTTCTTCTTCTTCTTTTTTTGTGTTGATTTACTCTGTGCTGTCTGTGTGCATTATGTTTATTTATGACATACATGCACAACAAAATTTAGCTTTGCTTGAAATACTTAATTTCCTAGTTTTAAACACTACAATGTACTATAAAATAATTGTGTTTTTAAAAGTGTGTCATTTGTAGTGGTCACCCATGTTCTTCAAAGTTGAACATACAGCATGAAAAGGACCAAACTTTGTCAAAAGCATAAATGGCGTCCGTCACACCACAACAGAACAGATCCAATTTGTTTTCATGAATGCAGGCAAATGCCACCAACACAGATTTGTAATGTGCTTACAAACATGCCATTAGTCGACAGTGTTCTTATCCACAGTCAATTTGCCAAACATCACTGAATAGATTGCATAGGGGCATGAATTATTGATCAGAAGGTTTGACGGTGGGCATTGTAGCCCCATGGTAACACAAGAATAGATGAAGTATTTATGTGTTACCATTGTCCAAAGTACAGTTGATCAATTTCTTACCTGTACGACCCATTAGGCCTGCATGATGATGTACGATGTTGACTTGTAGTGTGTTCAGACTGAAGGAAATTTTTACGAAAATCGTAATAAAAAAATGCATTGTATAGCTTAAGGGGTGTACATACAGGAAAGGGATTAACTTATCATTTAAAGAAACCATTTTTGAAGAGATCAGTTGACATGACAGCTGCCCAATCACCAGTGCATGCTCATGATAAGCCCCGCCCATTTATACTGTTTTTGTGCGATGAGACATTCAAAAGAGAATAGGACCTAAATTCTTTATCATGTTTTCGTCTTGAATGATGCTCAAGCATGCATTTTGCTATTTGATGTTTTGTTAGACAACTTTTTGACTAGGAAAAAACTATCGTATAGCTAAACTGGTTTTTGTATAGCTTTACAATGAATTTGGGTAGTGTGAATGTGCAGGGTGGAAGTATTTTTCAAGGATAGCACAGCACTTGTAAATTAACACGAGTGTTCATTATTTATTAAGGCAGATGAGACGTTTCGAGCTTCAAATGTTGATTAGATTTGTGGTTTCATTGACGATATTTGGGAATGGAGTATTTCGCTGCATTCTCTGTTCAGACATAAACCACAAACCATAATCAAATGTTTCCCTTTTTTCAAACTGTTTTACCTTTTACAAATTGCTGCTAAATACCATTGAATAGTTTGAATTAATAACATAAACACTTCTATTTTGAAATGAAAATTCAGTCGAGTGAACAAGGATTAAAACACAACATTTTCTGTCTTTGGAATTATTTTTCAATTCAAAAGATCTCTTTCTAAGAGGTACATATGTATTCGCGAGTATAGCATTGCATAGTTGAAATAAGAGAAGTGTACTATTGTTAAATTTTATGGGCGTGTATTTTTTGTTGATTGTTTAATGTGAGTATCTTTTAATCAAATCAGTTCTGTATAACATGAATATTTGAAGCCCTGCAAGGAAGTTAACAGGAACTGATATTTTGGAACAAAGTTTATTTTTAGAATAGTAGAGGTGGCCAAATTAAAACTCAACTTTGCCTCTCACTGTAAGTAAATCTCAATTTAAGAACAACATGGTTAGGAATATATGTCCAGAGAACCCCACTTCTTCAAATGGTTGAAAACAGAGATTGAACATACATTTACATATGTAGGTACAGGTTCATGCAATTTCAGGTTGAGTCATGCGAATGCTGTCTGTCTGCCCATGATCATTGTCAGTGGCATATGTCCCTTGCTGAACATGCCGTCTCCAACACCTGATATGTTGTAGAATGTAACATAAAGGACCTGTTCACACCAAATAAATTTGTACAAAACTTGTATAAAGAAACGCTGTATGAAGTATCATCGTACAGCGAAAGGAATGTACATGTACATGAAAGATAATATTGTATCAAAAAACTAGTTTTAAAGAGGTCGGTTGACCTGACAGTTGACCTGTCACCTGGCCAATCATCATTTCTCACTCACTGAAAGCCCCACCCAGTAAATGTGATTTTCCTGGAATTACAAGTGTCGGGCTGGAATAGAATCCGGACTCTTTATCAAGCCTAATAGAATATTACTAGTCCCTGGGATTTTGTTACGGTGGGAAAATACTCTGAAACATATACCCTAAGTTTGATAAAACATGCATTTCACTTTACCACGTTTCCCGATACATGTCTTGAATACAACTTTCAGACTAGATACTGTATAGCTAATTAGTGGTCTTCAGTCTAGTTGACAGCCATGCAATGTATTTGGTAGTATAAACAGAGAGTAAGAAACAGTTTGTATTCATGTAGTCTTTGGGAATGGAGGATTGTGATACGAAAGCTATCGACCTTGTTCACTTGTCTTTATCAGCAATCTTGAGTTCTTAATAACACTGAAAGTGCAATTAAGACTATGAAACGTCATTAATAAGTTATGATCAAACTGTTGGCGTGGGAGTCTTGGGGCACTAAAGCCTTGTGGCTTGTTCAGATATACAGCTGTATGTTTTTTATGTTGACATAAAGTTTAATATACTTCACATTTCATATCTTATATTACACCAAGCTAAGTCAATACGCATTGAACCATTGTTGCTTGCAATTGCAATTAAATACTTTTTTTTTAACGCGGTGGTTTTTGTGCAGCGGTTTACCTCGTCATATCTGAACTAGCTTTTAAGTGTAACAAGAATGACAGAGTTAGCTTAATTATTAATAGCACATACTCTGTTTAGGGTGCGTTCAAGCGACACTTTTTCTCCACGTGGTTTTCTAAGACGTTTAGATTAAAACTTGTTGCGTTCAAGCGATTTTACGTCGGTCGTAAAAAATAAACATGTTTCAAAATACAAGCATGAAACACTGAAAAAGATGTGTTAAGTTACATGATTCTGCAGAATCACGGTCGCAAAAAATTGCTTGAACGAATAAAGATCTCAATCATGATTCTATGACGTCATTATAGTGTCTTGCTGCCGATTTGACAGTCGACCGTAAACAAATTCAGAAAGCACGCGCCGAAGTTGACCTATACTGAGCGAGAATCATCGGTGATGGAAAATTGTGTGAACAATCTCCCGCAGTAACCGTGTTTTGTAATGGCGTTTTGATTCGTGATTCATGTTTGTGATTCTAGCTTCAAAAAATTGCTTGAACGCACCCATAAGTCCCAACTTGTAAAAAATACAAAATGTATCCAAGGCAGACTCCCAGCAATATCCTAGTCTTTATATTCTGTTTGAATTTTGTTACATACTGTGAGAATTACCCTTGATTTATGTGTTACTATATTTCAAGACTATTTTAGCTCAGTATATTGTGGCAAATTGGTATAGAGCCCAGCATAGAACCATATACTTTAATTCATATTCATATTCATATTCATATTTATTTCATTTCCAACAGAAAGGTAAACAAAGATATTACATTTGATTTCATACATAATTCATTTTTTCAAGAAACTATACAAATAAACTTTGCACATAATAAAATTATTACAAAAATTTCTTAATTTCTGAGGAATTGTGGGCACTCACTTGGCAAAATTTTCAGATTGAGTCATATAATGGCGACACATTTATTCATCAACATAAATGTACATGTAGCACATTATGTGTTACAGTAGTAGAGATGGAATATAATAGGGACTTTTAGATTTGCACGAAGACAATGTGGATTGCTACGATCGACGTCCTTTTAATGCACTGCCTTGAACGAACTGCGTCACACGTGTCAGTCCACGCAAATCTAAAAGTCCCTTATGAAACAAGGTCAAGAACAGTGTGTATCACTTGTCTGGTTATACAACACCCTATATTAGATAATAAAGTAATTAACGAGTGGAGAAAGATTACATTGCACCTCTGTCAGATGCCCTTTTGATGTAGAATGTACATGTCGTAACATGATCAAGAAATGTCTGCGACCATGCATTTTATTATGGGTATCTGCTACATGGAGCTACATGTACCCTTGATTTTTCTAGGCCTATTAACTGATTTGTTAACGCCCATCCCCCCACAACAGTTTGTCTTTGATTTGTGGTTGCAGAGACACAATGTAGAATTCTTTGAAATCGTGCTGGTGCGTACATGCACACTATTTAGCGTATGTTTACTGATAGTGATAACTGTCTGGGCTGCACATGTGCAGGTGTTACCCCGCCTGCAAAACATTGTATTTACTTTGGTTCAGCGCCAGGTGCTCTTGACATAGGCAACTCTATCTAGTTTGAATTTATACGGAAACTAGATTAGAATATCTTTTCTCTGAAAAACTTGTTATGGTTTGCAGATTTGGTAGGAAGTTATTGAACTTGATATTGGTCTTTTTTTATAGATACAAAACTGCCCTATGTAATTGCCTAGCTAACCAGGTTTTCTTTCAGGGGCAGGTATAAAGGTACCGTTTATGGTGCAAGCTTACTTGAGAAGAAAAAAAGGGGGGGGGGGGGGGGGGGGGGGTTGCGATAGAAAATAAGTAGGGCTAGCCTTGACCATGCTCCCTTAGCTTTTCAAATATGTTCATGTTGGGCTATTCTGCCCCCGTCCTATTTTATCCAGGGCTGTCGTTTTCCCCATAGCTGAAAAAATAGGTAGGAATATAGTACCCTCTTCTCCCCTCCTGTATCTTATCCCTGCTGTTGTTCTTCTTAGCTTACCAGTAACAAATAGGTAGGGCCATTTCTCCCACCCCCGCCTTTTTTCTCTCTCTATCCCTTTACCCTTAGCTTTACAAATTATGCTAGTGCTAAAAGCGTATGATACTTCAAGAAGACCTTATTCTGTGGTTTGGTATGTTGGAAACATGACTGCATTCCTTTTTTATGGACGCACTTCAATTTGAGTGATTCTCTGGTCGTGTGAAAAGCTGAGTAGTTACAGGGTTCCCCTAATGATACTTCAATGTATTGAGTCATGTTTGACCGTGCCCCCATGCTTAGTCTCAATGTGTAGTCATCATTGCGGATGAGTCAATGTCATTATCACATGAAGTACTCCCAAGTTGAAGACTAGTACACGTACATGTGGAGCTATATCAGGGCTTGATACTAGGTGCCTAGGACACATGGGCGCCCCCGAAATCCCGGCCCCTTTATTTCACATTTTAAAATCAGTTTTATGCGTATACAGATTTAAAACATTCATTCTGGACCTGATTAATTAAAACAAGTTAATATACAAACATTGCTGCATATATGTACGAGAACTTTGTGAAGATATTTTGAAATTGATGAGGGTTTTTATCTATTATTCTGAGGCCTTTAAATGGGCCCTATTAAGTAATTTCTCACGTTCTAAGTCACCATTTGATTTTAAATGATATTAAAAAATCGGTCCAAATTGATATGCAAGTTAACAAAGAAAAGAATGTGTGAAATCATTTCCATAAATTATCTATAGTATTCCTCAGCTTATGTATATAATTGTGCCAAATTTCAAGCTGTGCTTTCTATGTACACATTGTCAAACAGACATTCAAAATAACATAAGTTAGAAGGAGGAAAAGTTCTGTTTGAACACTTTTAAAGAAATACTAAGTTTGCTTTAATTATCTATGTTTTCATCAAAATATCATGATAAATTCATATATAATTTCACCAATGAAAACAGCCCTTTTATTATAATGCCTCTGACATGCAAGGGGCCAGGGGCTTTAACTCACTCCCTACTTACTATATGCACACTCTAAATGTCTAAGCATTCTCGGCCCATCATTTCATGTGCCATTTACTCCGAGTACAAACATGACGATAGTTTATCGAGTGAGTCACTCGACTACCCCCATGTCTCGTTGGATGCTACCGTCTATCTTGCGTGACAACTATCATTCTCTGCCCCGAATGGCAAAGGGAAGCTGTCGAAAGCATTCACTCAAGTCTAATGTATTGGTGATAAATGTTGGGATTAATGTGTATTGGCCAGTTACCCATACTTAAAAAGGAAATACTCTGCAAAGAGCTTCTGGTTTTGATTGGTATACGAGCTGCATGTCAGGTGCTAAGATTATTAAACATGTACATGTATTTAACCCATTATTGATGTAATTTGGACTAGGAACATACTTTCTTAACAATTAAACCGTGAAAACATTTAGCCAAATGTGATGTGTCAAAATTTCTTATAAATAGCATTTTTAAATTTAGTGATCTTTGTTACTGACATAATCCAATGAAATTAATAAAAGTCTTCAATTTCCAGCAATAATTTCATATACTTATACAATGTACTTTGTCTTCATATGTGGGAAGGTTGTAAATTTATGTTAAACGGAAGAGAATTCCATAGGAATAGTCCATGGTAGATAGTTGATATTTGTAATAGTAGAGCCTACTGTTGACAAATTTTCTTTCATTTTGATTGTTTTAGGGATAAGTGGAACCATTACTGCTTCATTTTGGTGCAATTTCATTTCACTTTACTCAAAATTACTCTTAATAAATTATTATGGCAATTCTGTAGTGCCATATATTCAATTCAATTCAATTCAAAATGGTTTATTTCAAATAAAACTTTCATCGCGGCGTTTAGCCGAATTACAAAAGTTTACAAACAAAATTAATAACACATAATGTAATATATAACATAGCATAACATGATATATTGAATTTGTAAAATAAATCAGTATAAATACGAGAAATATAGCTTATTGCAACATATGGAAACATAAATTAGAAAGAAATCTGAGTTAAATAGCATTAAATAGCAATGAAATCATGTGAAAGAAGGACTATATATGCCTCGTCACTGAAGAAAAGTCTTGTGATTGTACTTCACCGTCTTAAGAGAACAAAGATTGCATCTGTATGAGAGCACAGTTATATCCTTCTCCTGCTTCACAAAATATGATATATTTTTTTTGGAGCTTCGTTGGATGCTATATGTGCTTTACCAAAAAAATAATATTCCACTTTTTCAATTTTTTCCATTTTTTCCATAATCCTGTTCAATGAAGGTAGCCATTCTCCATCAGACATTGCAAATATCGCTGCATTAGTATGAGTGAACAGTTTTTATTCCTCCACTGTATTACAAAATACATATTTGTTTATGCTTCATTCAATGTGACTATACTGAAAAATTACTCAGGTAACTGATGAAAATTTCATTTCTTCATTATTGTTCATTGAAGTTAAATCCTTTGAATGTAATTCTCCAACGGTTTTTGCTCGCAGTGTAAATGCAGCTATTGTGTATTTAGTACAGCCATTAAGATTCCACATCTGATATTGGCTGTTTCCATGGCAACGCGGGTAATCCCTCTTCGGATATACACATTAATGCCCCATCATTGATGAAGATAAATAGTCAAAGCTATTCAGACGCAAGTGGAGATAGAACGTAATCTGATAATGGAGGCTCTCTTTCATTTATAAGCGTCTTATATTTTTCCAAATTAATCTTCTTTCTCTAGCTCTCTCTCTTCCTCTTTCCTGCATCCAGTTGCAAAGTACCCGTAATCCTCTTACGGTAGTCCTTATTTTTGTGCCTTTGGGATTGGCATTGTGGGTTAAACAAAAATTATTGTTAAAATCCAAATTTTTATAATATAAAGTCTTTTATATTTAATAAACACATGTGTTTTAACACTTATTTTGTTTAACCGACAATGCCATTCCCAAAGGCACAAAATTAATTTGCAGATATTTGCAGATAAATCAAATGAAGTTTGGATATTTGGTTAATCATTTATGAAACAAGCATGATTGTATTTATCCAGGTATTCTTGACCAAATAAGGATATTTTCATGATTTTAAAACAAAGATATAATCTTATTGATAGCCCATTGCATAACTATAAAGAGTAGGCCTATATGCCATCAAGATTTATTAAGCCTACTCTGAGTCTGCCGTTTGCTAGGCACAACTATCTTATATATCTTCTGCGAAAGAGAATAAATTCAATTTGACTTCGTGCATAAAATTGTACTTGCAATAAGTGCATCGTTACGCGGAAAGCACTTTATATTAAATGTATAAAGTCATCCTGCATACATATACATACAGATGCCTATACTGTACGTTCAACCCTAGCTGCTATTGAAATAGTGCACTGTGTACACCGACGAGTGCATGTAGCATTACGGGAGTGCCTGTGTGTAATGGGGTCTAATGTAAATGATATTCAGCGAACTTAGAAGGCAGAATGCCTGCTAGGGATATACAGTGTATACAGACATGAATATGCAACTGTGCATGCAGCGGGGGAGCAAGCAAGTCACATGCGGGAGTTTCCCCTCCTTTGGCTCTCAGTTCATAATGCAGAGCAAATACCCATATATATGAGAAAGGGATGGATATGATATTCTCCCTTTTTTTATCTCTTTTGTTTTGTTGACACCTTCTTTATCAAAGAATTTAAGAACATGATTAAAGAAATCTCTGTTTTGCATTTTGTTCATGAATGTGTATTTACATCATGTGGTAGCCCCTGCCCCCCCCCCCCCCTGAAGAAAACAAAAATTGTTATTGATTTATTTCATGTTACTGCGTAAAATTGCAAAGGGAAAATGTTTACAGTATTAAAGCAGACTAAAGTACATATATTATATAAACAGTGTTCAGAACTATCTTAAATTTGTGATATGAATATGATATACTAAGAATGTCACAAGTAAATGTAAATGTTGATGAAGCATCTCTTTTCATGTGTCAGGATGAATTTATTTTGACCTTTATCTGAAACTTACAAGAAGGAATGTGAATTAGCGCTTTTAATGAGATTCAGATTTAAAGCTTCTGTCATGTATCTTTTTATATGTTGTAGTGTTTGCATCTTTTTAAACTGAATTATCAAAGAGGCAATCCACTCTGATAATTTTCTGGTATTAAATACACATGTAAATGCAGGAAAAAGCAGAAAAATGAGAGAAACAAATCAGTGAAAGTTTGTGCAATATCCGACTAAAATTATTTTTATCTGACTTTACTAAAACTTTCACTGACCTGTTCTCTCATTTTTCTGTTTCCATTAAAAACTTCCTCTTTAATGATTGAATTTAATTCATTGTCTAATCATGATTTTTATCTCTTTCTTTGTCATTTCTACAGAGGGTATCCCTCAAGTGCATTACTTTGGGCCCTGCGGTAAATACAATGCCATGGTCATGGAATTATTGGGTCCTAGCCTTGAAGACCTCTTTGACCTGTGTAACAGGCAGTTCTCCCTCAAAACAGTCCTACTCTTGTCTACACAATTGGTAAGTTGACCACACAATTGTTTCAATTCGGTATGTTAAAGTTGCTCATGCGTGGGTGCATAGAGGGCAGCACACGGACGTACGCACAGGAGCGTGGTACCCATTGGCTCAGTGTTATGTAGATATCGGCAAGTTGCCTACTTCGCGAACGACTATATACCCATGGATGAACATCTTTAATAGCAAATGTTCAATGATGTGGTCATGGAGCTACTTGGTCCAAGACTTGAATACCTCTTTGACCTATAAATGTAATGGGGCGGTCACACATACGGGACGCGCGGGGAACGACGCATGGCCCGTGACGTTGTCTATGTGTGACCTGGCCATAACAGGTAGTTCTCCCTCAAAAACAGTCCTATGCTCTTGCCTGTACAGTTGGTGTTGACTGCACAGTCTTTTTGAGTACCAGTAATGTATGTTTATAGCATTAAATGCATTAAGCTTTGGTTTCGGTTTCATACCTTGTGCAATTAAATGCAGATAATGTGCGTCATTAGTTGGAAGCAAGTAGTCAATGTTTGAACATAGTTTCACTTTTATCTAGCATCCTTTCAGGAAGAATAAGTAAGAAAACATTGTTATAAAGACTAAAGGGTTCACAAAGGTGATGGATTATCAGAGACATTAGTCTTTTCAATTGGCAATACTCAAAGCCTAAATGGTTGCATGCTATCTTTAGCCACAAGAAATACATCTATTATTCCTTCAAAGTGAAAGTTCATTCCTGTGTGGAGGTTCCGTGAAATGTAGCTCCATTGTATCGATCATACATACTGTAACCTTGAATAAGTTTCAGAAAGACCTGGAATATGGGTTCCTATTACATAGTAGATAATAACATTTGACAATAGAGATTTCATTTTTTATCAACTCCAGTTGAAGTAATATAAGCATGAAGATTTAGGCTGCATTTGTACAGCCAATATGCATTTTTAAAACTGTTTGTCAGTCTGATAAATGACATCTTATACTTATACACTATACTTAATTATTTTCTTTCTCACAGCTTCACAGAATAGAATATGTACATAGTAAGCACCTCATCTACCGCGACGTGAAGCCAGAAAACTTCCTGATCGGCAGGAGTTCGAGTAAGACGCAAAACACCATCCACATCATCGACTTTGGCTTGGCCAAGGAGTATATCGACCCAGAGACCAACAAACATATACCCTACAGAGAACACAAGAGTTTAACGGGCACGGCCAGGTATATGAGCATCAACACACATTTAGGGAAAGGTAAGTAAAACATGAATTGGGAGAGTATTATTATTATTTATTTGACCAATCAGAAATCATACAATGATTATAAAAATAAGATAATACATAGAAATGTCATATTCCATGCAAACAGTTTTAGGAAAGTGGAGAGGAGAGAGAGAAGGATGCATAAATTGTTATTACTTGAAAGCATGTAACATTTTTCAAAGTAACAAAATATTCATAAATTAATCAGTTATGATCTAGGTGAGATAATGATTACTATCGGGGTTTCCAAAAAGGCACAGGAAAATGACAATCACATTTATAAAGTGTAAAGATTTGTTCACATATGTTGCAGGAAAACATTGCCACTTTACAATGGCCTGGTTAGGAGTAAGTGGTGGGTTAATGGTATATTGTATAACCGTGTGTCCAAAGAAGACTGGTTAAGCACTGGTGGTCTGAGCGATTCGAATTAAGTTAAATTGAAATGATCAAAACTGTCCTAAACCTGCGCATGTGCAATTAGTTAACCTCTAGAACACAACCAACCCTGAAGAAGTGACCGAGGATTACAGGATCTACCTCTCCTCGTATCTTGATGATGATGATGAAGACCCAGAAAGTAACAGAATCATGTTCAAGAGATAATTTCAGCTTGAACGCTCATGGGCATGTTTCTACTGAAGTGCAATAGACGTTTGGATGCGCATCTAACAGAATTTGCGCAGTGCATATCGGATGTCTAGAAAGTGAGCATTGTGTGTATGGGGCATGTAATGCACTGTGGTTCCCCAAAACACAATAGCATATGTAACTAGTCCAATTTATATGTCAGTTATTTTTTAAGGAAAGAGAAAAAGGATAGAATGAAGAGCCGTTTGTACTAATTCTTAAATATCAACCATTAATAGTAGTATTTGAAGTAGAAGTACCGGTGGGGTAGTATTCTAAACTTGTGACTGTAGAAGAAGTGCAGAGTATGAATTAAAACCCCTTCAATTTAATTTGAGTTGCAGCTGTTGAGAGAAAATTTTACATTCCTGGATAATAACAAGACAACCTTCTGCTTTATGTTGAAACAAGCTATGCTTTTCAGAAGGTTCCTGTTTCATTTCATAATTTTGAACTATGTCAACTATGTTCTTTATTGTGTAAACAATTGATAAGAAATGGAATGAATTTGATTCAATCAATAACATCAATGTAAATCTTCCTCTATGTGAGTATCCAGCCAAACACGCTTATTTATTTGTAAATATATATATATATTCTCATATCCTGTTTTTGTTTTGTCTTCTTTCAGAGCAAAGTCGACGAGACGACTTAGAAGCCTTAGGTCACATGTTCATGTATTTTCTACGAGGCAGCTTACCGTGGCAGGGATTAAAGGTGAGAGGATTCCTCCATGTTCAATGTCACGATGTTGACTGTAGACTAATTATTAATAGCCACGTTTGCATAGAGCTTAAAGCTATTGTTTAACAATGTTTCCAGTTTCAGAAATCTGAGATGCATGGCCCTACATGTTATCAGTGGCTGTGATATGGTGTAATACTGAAGCCCTAAAACAATTGCGCTTCAAAATGATTATTAAGTGCTTCAAAAAAGTAACAATATTTGAGTGACCGGTTTTACCACAATATGTGGAGCTGTAAGGGAAGAAAATAGTTCACAGAGTATAAAATGTCATTTATCAGACTGATACAGTTTACTATTTTTTTAGGGCTTCAATATTACACCATATCACTGATGCTGATAACACGTAGGGTCACGCATCTCAGATTTGGCATTGCTAAACAATGCCTTTAACACCTGGGTGGAGAGTGCTTGATGTAGATAAATGTCATGCCAAAGGGTACTATTGCTATGTAAGGGCTCAAACCCACAACCTTCTCTTTTCCAGTCGAATGATTAAACCACTGAATGATTGTCCAAGAATCGATACAAAAGAAAGAGCAAATATTTTGTCTTCAATTCAGTTGCATAAATATCTAGGTCATCGACAATGCAGTGATCGTGACAACTATTTTTTTTTTACTTATATCATGTACTTGTTGTTTCACTTTTTTTTCTAAAAGTATCTTAAAATCACTGTACTCTTTATTATTATTATGCATATGTTGTCCTCAACGTTAGATCACTGTTTATTGTATATACAGGCCTGATAAAAACCGATTTATATTGGTTCCCTGAATTTTTATTTTTTCCCGATTATTTTTTAAAACCCAATTCCCCCCCCCCCCCCCCTATTTTATCCTCATTTTCCCGATTTGTACCCTTATTTTCTCTATTCGTCCCTATTCTTTCCTATTCTTTCCTATTCTTTCCTATTCTTCCCTATTTTCCCCTATTTTTTCACATTTTTCTTACTTAAAAGGGGGGAATGTTGTTAGATGCCATTTTTTCCCCCGAATCCTCTTTTTTTGTTTTACTCAAGGGGGGTGTAGTTGAGGGGAAAAAAAAAATTTAGTGCTCACTATCACCCCTGTATATACCCCTTTTTTTGTGTATCTCTTTTAAAAACCTACATTTGATTTTTTGTTTTCAGGCTGACACACTGAAGGAAAGGTATCAGAAGATTGGAGACACGAAACGAGCCACGCCTATCGAAGTTCTTTGTGAAAACTACCCAGGTTGGTACCGTCTTTCGTCATTAGAAATTTTGCTTTGCAGGAAAAAATTACACTAGGTGTATTGGTATTACACCTCATTGAAACTATAGTTTCCTTACAAAATTTGTTGTTTCATTGGTCGTCATGGAATGATCTATCAAATGATCATGGTCATTAAGTTGAAGATTCTTCGGCCTCGTCTTATATAGAGTTGCAATTGATCTGAATCAATCGCAAGTTCTCCAATCAATCGCAAGTTTGCAGTCTCCTATCTCATTTCTACATAGTTGTGATTGATATCAATCGTAAATAAGTTGTGATTAATCACAACTGTTTATAAGATGAGACCATGGGGTATTTTTCAGGCCTATAACTAGAATTTTCCTGGGCGGAAGGGTGCAGACATTACAAGAGGTGGACCTTATTGAGGGAACGAAGAGACCGTGCAGGGGGGGGGGGGGTGTCCCCCCCTCCAATGGTAGCAGATCTTTTCTCCACCCCCCCCCCCCCCCCAACCTCTCCTTATGACATTCATGATGATAGCCCAAATTGTATAATGATTTATGTTATGTCATTGAAATTGCCCTAGTATAGAGATATTTCATGTCATTAATTTTGCCGGTAATGCCCGTTTTATTTACAGTTGGAAGACAAAATACAGCAGTTTTCTGCGATGTTATTCTGTAACCAACTTTCTTTACAACTTCAAACCTTCAATGCAAGAGAAAGCAAACCTTTTTTCCCCAAAATGATAGCAAATACTTCATCTGACATTGCAAACAAAAGGTATACTGCTCAGTGAAACTTATGATAATACATGACATTTACGATGAAGCACAAATTGTATATATTGAATTATGTTATTGCTCATTCAAGTTGCCCTAGTATAGAGGTATTTTATGTCCTTGATTTTGCCGACAATGCCAGGAAAGAAGCAATAGACAGGAATTATTCACAATGTTGTAGAGCTTTTAGTGTCATATGTTTATCTATAAATGGAAGTGAAAGCAATAACATATTTTGGAATCAGAAGTCTACACAATACCCAGCAAATTTCAGTTGAATTCAATTTAATTCAAATGAAATTAAAGTTGCACATTAGTTTTTTCATTAAATTGCTTGGATTATCCATTTGAAATTGTCTGTTTGGGGATTTTTGTTGACATGGTATGTCCCCCACAAGATCTATTCTGCACACATGTATGTAATACTTCAGTTAAAATTCAGTTTCTGTCAAATTTATATCTCTGATTGCAATGTCTCGACTTCTTGTGTCCATGTTTTTCTTGCAACACAAATGGCCTTTTGCCAGGCAGAAAGGCATGAACAATTTTGTGTCGGTCAAATTTCTAAACTTTGTAGTTTAATTGCTGAAGTAATAATACCACTGTTGACATGTTGGGCAGTGCAGGGACTTCAATGAGTTGCTGAAATGTCTAAAGTTGGGATTGCATTTTTGTTAAAATACATGTATACCCATGGTCATCAATCCATTTGATTCTAACCCTACTGCTGGTCATATGACAGATTGTTCATTTCCTTCATTTGTTGATATTTTTTTTTTTTGGTCAAATTATCATTGTGGGAAAAAGCCATTTAACAATAGCTTCTGTCCTAGTTGATATGTCTATTAAAATGAAATATACACTAGAAATGCATTTATTACATGGAATTCAACTTGTCAAGAAAGGACCAAAGTTGGGATTGCTTTTTGGGGGGAAATATATACCCATTGTCCTTAATTCATTCTTACCCTTACTGCTGGTCATATGACAGATGGTGCATTTCCTTCATTTGTTAAAGTTTATCTTATTTGTTTGCAATTATCAATGTGGGACAGAGCCATTTACTAGTAGCTTCTGTCCCAGTTGATATATCCATTAAAGTGAAATATACTCAAGAAACCCATTTATTGAATGGAATACCAATCATCTGTTCACAACGAGAAGGGTGTTAAAGTATATGAGTTAACGCCCTTCTGGCACCAAACAGACGAAATATGCTCCTTTTTTACCGTTCACTTTTGAACGATCAAAGCCTCATACCTCAAGTGTACACAACATTCATTACTGTGTCGGTCTCCATAACTACTTTATCCTCTTAAAAATTCCTGGTTCAGCCGCATTACCACACTTCCTTCCATCAATAATGAAATTTTATGGGATCTTTCCTGATCTAATTAATTGGGCAGGTATTAATGTTTGTGTGATGAGGCTGTTGCCTTAGCAACCATTATTAAATTGTTGCCAGTTTAATTGTGCTAATGTGCAAATTTGTAATAACTTTTACAGCGTGGAAGCTGTGAAATTTTTCAATGATATTGCTGTGATGATTTAGAATGTTTTCAATGCACTCATGGTAAATCAATATGTTTTCACACTGATTAGGGTCAGGTGGTCTAGAATTTTTTTTGATCTGTGATTTTGTGCAGGAAAATGACTCAAAAGATCAAATCCAATGTAGTCTGTCATTTATGACCAATACAATCCTTGTGTTAATACTTATGTAAATTGCACTCAATTCAGCCGAAAGGCTGCCATGTACAATGTTTTTTATACCACAATAAATAAATAAATAAAAAAAACAATCCCGGCTATAGAAGTGCGATCAGTTTTATGCGATCATCAAGAATACATAAAAATAGTCATTGTCCTATTAAAGTCACATACAGGACAAAACACCTTCAATTTTCCCATATCATTGCATCATTTGCCTCATAACTGGTACTTGAAAGAAAAGTATGATGGGGAATTTTATGTCTGCAAACCTAACGTTTGACTTCATTTTGACAAAGACTTTTCCTCTAGGTTCTTCTCATGCTTAATCTGAAATATTTCCTTATATTCTAGTGAGTAAGTGCCAGAGCAAGAACAATGTTAATTTCACACGAAAAGGCAGCTGTGTCATTTTGACATTGCAGGTACAAAGATTCTAATATCTGCACACTCACTTAGTTAACACACACCTCAGGATTTTTAATGTTTAAAATGTTTTGAGGGTTGTGAACAAATTTACTTCAATTTGACTTTTCTCAATAGCTTTTTCTTGTTTTTTTCTTCTTCAGGAATTTGTATCACTATGATAGAGTTGAAAAGTTCATGTTGGTTGCACATTTTGTTTTATTGGAGTTACGCATACAGGTACATGTGCACAGACATGGGCACTCTAGCCATATATATCATCAGGTATTCTACATTTTTTTGTTACTAGGGTAGGAACAGGAGAAAGTCCCTTTGACTTACCTGACATATCACATTCAGCTTCATTACTTGTAAAACAAAATCTTTTTTTAGAGAATCTATTTTAACAATATGGAGTTTTTTTCCTCTTTGTTCTTTGCAGAGGAGATGGCGACGTATCTGAGGTATGTTAGAAGACTAGATTTCTTTGAGACGCCAGACTACAACTACTTAAGAAAGCTCTTTATGGACCTCTATGAGAAGAAGGGCTACACGAATCTACACGAGTTCGATTGGACTGGCAAAGAAACGGTAAGAACACTGATTGAATTCAATTCAATTGAAAGAGAAACTTAAAAGCTTACTGGTACACAGAACATAGCTTTGTCAAGGTGCCAATGTCAAACAACAGCACTGCCGACTACACAATCAATGGCCGTCCAACTTTGGATAACATTTCCGTTTGCATTATAAATGATATGTAAACTTCCCAACTTTAATAGTCATATGGACTTGAAATTTGAGGCACTGAAAAATCATTCTAGCCAAAGAATAGATCAGAATAAGAATGATAAGTGGACTGGTTGAATCATGGCCTTTGTTGAATACTTTTAAATGTAAGCTTTCATACTTCACATTCTCAAGAAACATATATCAGGAGAAAGCAATTGTTCACAAACTTCAAATATTACAAAAGTTGGTAAGGGTATGACTAATTAATAGTTGTTAACTGTATATATCGAGTACTGAATTTAAAGTCTATTGGCATTACAGGCAATACTCTCATGCTTACAATGAAAATTATGAGTAATATTGAACGAGATCAAACACAATTGACAACAATGAGCATATGAAGAGGAAGGAAAAGAAATGTGATTTGTAATTTCCTGCCTCTCCTAAATTAATTGTTTTTTGTCATTGTCAACTATATAAGTAAAGATCTTGAATTGTCATTCGACTCTGATAGAATGACAAATTTATATGTAAGAAATTATTGTTCTGAAGAAGATAGATAAAGGATTACAATTTGAAGGGAAGAAGGAACTTATACAACTGAAAATAGATGCTACAGCTTAAAGGTATTGGGAATCTTTGTCTCAGATTTTAAACAAAATCCTGGATTTAGGTCATGCTTCAATCATAATTATAAACCTTTCAGTCGGTCAGGAATTCCATGACGTATATCGCCCATCTGATTATCAAGATATTTATGTTTGGAATTTGAAATTTCAAAACCTGTTTTCCCAATGGTTTTTATATCACTACACTCTATTGGGGAAAATGAGTATGGTAAAACCGGTCACTCAAAGATTTTACTTTTTTGAGGCACTACATGATCATGTTGAAGAAAATTCTTTTAGGGCTTCAATATGACACCATATCACAGACGCTGATAACACGTAGGGCCATGCATCTCAGATTTAACATTGTTAAATGATGCCTTTAAGCCGTTATAGATCTTTGTATGAAGCCATATAATATTTGTCTGGGGAATTTGTTAACTTTTGTATGATGCTTCTAGTCAATGAAATAGAAGTTTGATTCAAATTGATTCTTCAATTGTTAATGCCACATGTGAAGAGTCTACATGCACATGTGTGCATAATTTACTTACAGTCTTATTTTTTTTAATTTTATGTTATAATAAAAAGTTGATATTTGGGATGTAATCCTTTTTTCTTTTTCTTTTTTTAAATATACAATAGATACATACTTTTATTATCAGTCCATTTCAGGTATCGTGCAAATAAATGTGTGTTTTTTATGTTTGCTTATGATGGAAATGTTTATTCAATATTCAAATTTTGTACGTCCTATTACCTTGCAACGTTTTAATTGTTGTTGTGTTTCCACAGATATCACACGTACCAAGCTCGGCCAATGACGGCGGTCAAGCCACTCAAGCCAAAGATGGGCGCAAAGATGATAATCCCAGGGTAAGTGCTTCAAAACACCTCCATTCCAAGACTGTTTCTCTATCTCTATCTAATACAGGGTTTATCTCTATTGTTGTTAGTTTGTTGTTGTTTTGCGCTAGCAATCGTTTCTCTCTTCTTGTGTTGCTTTTGAATGTTTCTCTAAAAAGATGATTCATCTAGTGACGGTTATAAGGAATGCTAGTCAGACAATGAGAAGGATGACTAAAATGATAGTGAAATTTGAACATAGCAATTTTGGTTCAAAATATATATCAAGGCCCACTTTTTTGCAGAGACAAAATGATTCACAATATACTCCACAAATATCATGTTCAAAGTGATAAAAATGTCAACTAATTCTCTACTTATTCCAGACAAAAAAAAAAGATTAATCTAGTGAAGGTTATTAAGGAATGCTAGTCAGACAATGAGAAGGATGGCTAAAATGATAGTGAAATTTAAATATGGCTAATCCAGTTGATTGATTGATTTTATTTATTCATTTCATATAACAATTGTTTGCACAATAAAGAATATAGTCGACAAATTATATGTCAAGGCCCACGTTTTTGCCAAAACAAAATGCTTCACAATATACTCCACAAATATTATGATCATAGTGATAAAATTGTCAAGTAATTCTATACTCTGGAATAAATTGCCATTTGAAGTCAGGAAATTACCATCTGTGAATATCTTTAAATCAAAACTGAAAACACATCTTTTCAATTAACTGTAAATCTAAGCACATCAGGAGCTCTTGTAGCGCAGTAGAATATATACTTAATGGTGGATAGTTTCTGCGCTCTATAAATTTATTATTATTATTATTATAATTATTATTATTATTATTACTTATTCCAGACAACGACAAACCAAAGGTGGGACGTACAACGGACGGGAGGGCTGGAGGCTCCGGGGGGCGGCGGCCAGCCAGGGTCAATCCAGGTCATCAGTTCAACCAACGGAGAGGTAGCACCGGACGACTTCAACAAAGGTTCACAGGCACCTATCACCACACCTACAGGGGAAGTGGAAGTTGTAGAAGACACAAAGTGAGTAGATGTTTGATTCTTTTGTGTCCTTTATATTGGTGGGTCTTTTTAAAGTGACTCAGTAACATTGCCTCTGATTCTGAAACAAAATCCTGGATTTAGCTCATGCGGCAATCATAATTATAAACCTTTAGGTCAGTCAGTAATCCCCTGACTTTTACAAGCTGATCGCCTGTCTGATTATCAAGATATTTATGATTGGAAATCAAAATCAAATTTTCTGTTTTCCTAACGGTTTTCATAACACTACTGGGGGAAATGAGTATGGTAAAACCGGTCACTTAAAGATCTTTACTTTTTTGAGGCACTTCATGATCACTTTTAAGCGCAATTTTTGTAGGGCTTCAATATTACACCATATCACAGACACTGATAACACATAGGGCCATGCATCTCAGATTTAACATTGTGTAACGATGCCTTTAATTATTTTTGTGAATGTACATCTCCCTCTTTATGTTCTTTAGATTTACATGAATATGAATAGACATTGATCTGCTCAGAGATATTGGAGACGTGTACGACATGAATATATGCTCTTATGCTTCTGTTTTTCCTTTCCGTCTCACTCTCTTTTCCAGGTGCTGTTGTTTCTTCAAGCGGAAAAAGAAGAAGGGTCTGGGAAGGCGGAAGTAGCCGTCCATGTCACATCCCTCTCTCTCCAATTGAATGGCCCTCTGACCATATGCTCTCTCGTCAAATCTCGGTGGCTAGTCTCTGAAGGGTTGTACCAAGGTTGAGACCAAGACAATTCCTCAAACATTACATTTTGTCATCGAGCTTCAGTGGCACGTCTCTGAAGGATTGTATCAGGGTTGTACCTAGCTTGTACCAAGGTTGTACCAAGACAATTCCTCAGACATTACATTTTGTCATCAAGCTTCAGTGGCACGTCTCTGAAGAGTTGTATCAGGGTTGTACAAAAGTTGTACAATGGAAAGCCCTCAGACCTTGCACTCTCTTACCAAACTTTGGGGGCTAGTCTCTAAAGGGTTATATCAGGTTTGTACCAGGGCTGTACCAAGGCCGTCCCTAAGACCATAAGCTATCTCATCAAACCTCAGTGGCTAGTCTCTGAAGGGTTGTGTAAGAGATTCAAAGGCCACTCTGCAGACTGCACACCCATGAAAACCTCAGTGGCTAGTCTCTGTAGGGTTGTTCAAAGACCATCATTTATCGTAGAGGTATAATCCTTGATAATCCTTGATGCCATTAAGATGCATGTGCTGTCAATGTCTTGGTTACATTTGGTTACATTTGAACGCGCAGTTCTCAAGCAGCCCTACAGTTTGAACTATCATGGAGTAAAGAGCTATGGCTAGTCTTGATTACAATATTAAAAATATACTTTTTTAAATAATTTTTATTGTTTACTTCAAAGTTTGTCGTACTTGTTGCATTGTCACTTTTCCATAATAAATTGAACTCCAGAAATCACCAGTACAAGCTCAGTTTCATGGACAATTTCGTGTCATGTATGAATGTAAATTTCAGGTTCATAACTTTACCCAGATATTTAGGAGCCATAGGTAACTACGTTGATATTGATGGCAATCCTTTTTCGGTTCATGCTCAGCTTTTGCCAATTTGTCAGAAAAAAAAGGTCTGACACATTCAGATAACTTCATTATTTAGTCAACAAATTTTCCATAGCCAGTGAAAGGATTACATAATATGCTGTCCATTAAAATAAAGATTAAATTTTATGAATTTCACAATTTTGATTCCAAATACATGCTGATATTCAGCGATTTTATAGTATCAGTTTTCGTGATCAACACTTTTCAAGTAACATTTTGTAAGTGTAAGTAAACAATGTACAATTCCATGTGTCAAAATGTTTCTTGAGGCTTATCCAATCAAAGCTGGTTACAAATATTTAATCATCCATGAGTGATAACTTGAGGGTTTTTAAACATTCGCTGTATCTGTGTGTATAGAGAATGAAGTTCATGTGCAATTTGCTTAGAAATTCTTTTGCACTCTATTAGTTTCTTTTATAAGCATAAGTGTTATGTCTTTTGTATAAATCAACATTATTTTCTGCCCCATGGTATACAGGAGAATGCTATTTCTCGTATTGAAAGGAAGTAAACCTAAAGTAGTTAAGTTGAAACAACAAGGCCACGTACATCTGACATGTTGAGATTTGACTTTTAAAATATCATTGCTTTACAGAGGTTTGGAACAATTGCTGTACATTAAAAATGGATTAAATTGGTTTTAGTGTCTTTTTACAATTGGAAGGAAAAAAATATAATTTTGCTGTAAAAAAAAGCTTACCTCTAAATTGGAGGAGCAAAATTATGAAATCCGACTATTAAAGTCATCGTAGCTCATTCGATGCAGTATTTTATGGGGAAATGGACAAATGATGCTCAAAAATGAACAAGACATCTAAATAAGTAATCAAGTACCTGTCCGATTTGTGAGACGAGGCCAAATTGTCATATTTTACTAAGTCATTAGCTGCTGTAATGTAAAAGTCATAAATCCATTTATAAAAGTGCAAATAATTGACATAAAGGAACACATTTCAATCAATGAAATATGTATGATTGCACTTTAATAACAGTGTTGCAATGTGGTATATCTGTATTTGTTGAGACCCCAATGAAGAGGACAGTATCTGAACAATCACTGAGTTTTGTTTAAAAACAACATCCTGTGGAGGAGGGAATATATATATTTTGGGGGGTAATGTCTCCTCATTAAAGTGTCATCTTATTCTTTCATGTCTTTTAATTGCTTACGGTATGTGTGTGTGTTTAAGTTGTATTTTTCTTTTGTTGCTACTAAACAAAAAGAAGAATCTGCATCGTAACCAATCAAGCAGTCAAACCACTTCTGATTAAGTCTGAGTAATGTAAATTCATAACATGGAATGCAGAGTGCAACTTGTAAAATAGTGTTACGTTATTTTTATAAATCAATTTGTAAATTGACTTGAACGAGGTGCTGAGAAACAGGAAAACCTCACAGCTGTTTTTCTGTTAATTCTTTCAAGTGGAGATATTCAGTCTGTGAAATTTCAAAGTTGCAATGAATAACGCAAGCGTTTGGGATGGAGATTTTATGGTTTGGTTTCATACGCTGTTGTATTTATAAAAACGTTTCATTGTCACCCACAATTGCCTTATATAACTGTACATTTTTTCATTCGAGTAATTGTTGAGATACGATTGAAAGATGAAAAACAGCTCTCTGCTTTAATTTGTGGCAATGTCGTAGCTATAGTTTGTTTACCCTAGCACAATGGTATCCATAGGCAATGGAACTGAAGACAAGTCATCAAGTATTACGAGAATAAACTAGATTCATATGTCGTTGCCATCACCACTTAATCTGTGTGTCATTTTATATATATTATATATAAATATACATACCGGTATACTTTTTCTTTTTTTCTTCAGATTTTGCAACTTAACAGATCAATTCTCCCCCTTTGTTACATATACAGTGTATTTAGAAATACAGGGGTGCATTTTTTTTGTCCTTCAAGCAGTGGTGTGGCAATAGGAACCTATTTAGTCAAATGCGAGGTAACTTTCTGTTTCAAACCGTTAGCGCAACCTAATCAGTTTTCTCTTCTTTTGTCAGACTACTTCCTTAACTTGAATCTTTATCGTTCTTGCCTCGAGTCTTTGGTAATTTTTTTTTTTATAGTCATGTTTGACGCGTTGTTCTGAGCATCATTCCATTATAAATTGAGCGAGAGAGAGTGAGAGAGTGAGAGAGCCTGACACAATACGTTGTAATTGGTACTGCTAATGCAAAGTGAACAATAAGTTGGTATATTTGAAAACAATTTTTATTGTCTTGATGAAATCATTATTAAAAAAAAGAAAGCATAATATAACTGTACATTTTGTAAACTTCTTATCGATATGCTCTTGATTTCATTAGGATCACGTATACCTAAAATGCATTATCAGTTTTTAATTGTCTAATTCAGGTGAAAATGATTTGTTTCTTTCATGCAGTTCATAGTTTATTTCTTCACCTTTTTGTCCTCCCTGACGCTCATACCAATGAGAATGAAAGCCATGTAGTCGTACTTGAAGTGTAGATATTTGAAGTTCCACCATTTTTAAAACAAAGTACACTATTATGAAACAGAAAAAACATGTTACGTGTGTTTGGATATCATGTTGTCTGTTGGTAACCACAACGTACCTTGGAATGATATTGACATGAATCTTATTCCATTCACTTTGTGTTTTGTATGAAATGAAAAAAAGGTGGAAAGTTGATGCAAGGTGAGATGATATATGTCAAATGTATCTTTAAATGTGTTTTTCTACGTGATTTAAAAACAAAGCTAATAGTAAGAAGAGAGGAATTATAACCGTGTTCCGTAGGAGATACATGCACAAGTAGTTCTGTATTGATAGTCTCTATGTCCCTTTCCACACAGATATATGAGGCTTGATAGAATCACCACTCCTCAGCTGGGAACGATGAATTTTAGAAATTAGCATTTTGTCTAATGGGAGCCAGAAGGGCATTAGTTCATACATTTTTCAGACTAACGCCCTTCTTGCTCCCAGTAGATGATTTGATCCCTAAAACCTGTAAAACATTTAAATATCGAGCTTGAAAATTGTCTGAAATGGGCCTTACTGTCAACTGTCAGCTAAGAAGTTATGAAATAAAAGCAAACTATACCGGTATGTCAAATTATGATTCTACCTATGAAAGATCTCTGTTTGAGTAATACATGTATTAAAATTGAGTGTGTTGTCATATTTTAAGACTGTAATTCCTGAATATGCCACGTCTCCCTTCATCAAAGTTTCGTTTACTAATTTATGTGGCTGATATTCCCCCGACACTGTTAAATTCAAATTGATGTATCAGCATTACTACATGTATGTATATTAGAACTTTTATGCAGAACTAAACGGGAGATGAATCATTTTCCACGTGCATAGAACCTCCATACTGTCTAGTACCCAAATGTTAATTGATCAAAAGAATGATACCATTTTATGCTGTATCTCTTGCTGTTCTCGTCTCTTCTTCTTAAAGCTATTTGTACACTATGAAATGTTTCACACTAATCATTTCAAGATTATTGCTTGAGAGAAGGGAGGAGTCATGAAAGAAAATGTGAATAAAATATGTAGAAATTATAAATAGCTCCATGTGGTATGCCTGCTTTTTGTGTGTGTGTTTTGTATAAATTATGATTGATTAATTGACACTTAAAGCCCCACTGTCCCACTGTAGCTACTCGCTCCCTCTATATAGAAAACTTCCCCAATCGGTGCCTGTTGGTCCCCCATGATCCTCTTTTTCTTATGTTAGTTGAGAGCTGAATTAATGAGATGGCGACCTGTCAGTGACCTCGCTGTGTGTTCTAATCCCTTCTGGCCCAGTAGTATTGACGGTCTTTAAGTCTTTCATTCTTTATCTTATTCTCATCCTGTCTTTCTTTCAATCTCTCATTCTTCCATTCTCCCTTTTTCTTAATTCATTGTTGTTGTTTTGTTTTCTCTCTCTCTCTCTACTATTCATTTGCTCTTTTCTCTCGATTTGCTTTTTCATTCACTATCTATTTCTCTCTTTCCTTTTCTTCATCTTTGTCTACTTCTCCCCCTTCTCTCTCTCTCTTCCTCTCTCTCTTCCTCTCTCTCTCTCTCTCTCTTCCTTTCTCTCTCTCTCCTTCCTTCTTTCTCTTTCCCTCTTTCTCTCAATTTCAATTTATTTATGTTTCCGACAAAACATTACAAATCAATTATAAACATTTTCAACAAATGTAGAAATACATATTGGAAACGGAGGGTCCACTAAACAGCAATGCTTGTACAAATGTGAACACCTCAAATGATACTTAGAAATAATGAGTAAATAAATCAACATGTCCGTAACTACATAAGGAACTACAAACTAGGGGGAAAGGGGGATGCCAACAGAGACGAGAAAAGACAGTACTTTACATAACAAAGATAGAAGAACACGGTCATAATACAAAGAGTCTACAATGCCAAAAAAAGAAGTGAGAGATCGAGGGTACAGAAAATAAAACAAATGATGAGCTGCATGTGGGGTTGAGAAGAAGAGTAAAGGGAAATGCGCACTAGAAAGGAGATGAGCACGAGAAGGCACAATATAATATATCAAATTACATTGTGAGTCAGTGAGTGGAGAATGATCTTGTATTCAACAAAAACAACAACAACAACTTTTTTCCTCTCTCTCTCTCTCCCTCTCCCCCCCCCCCCCCCCCCCCCCTCTTCCTGTCTTATTCGTCTACCTCTTCTTTACACATATTAACTGTCTTTCCCAGGCTCAGCTCATGTCCCCCTCATACAAGAAACATAACTATTTAATTTGTTTTCATCTCGTAAATCGTTCTAAAGCTGAAATAGTTACATATAATACATAGTTTACAACAAAGTGGTAGATAATCACATCATATAAACATGGTGATTAAAAGCTTTGTAGTAGGTGTGAGGTGAAAGACAAAGAAACCTTTGAAAGAAAAGCAATAGCTTCTTGATTGCATGAATAATAATAAAATCAATTTTAAAAAGCATAATTATACATACAATGTTCCTAGAATCCATGATGTTAAATAATGGGGGTACATACTTAACAAATAAAGGAACTATAAAACATGTTAGGTTCAACATTACAGACAGTGGTCATTTGTGAAGGACATTTTCAATGAATTAGTTTTATATGCAAAACACACATTTTATGGCCCAAAACTATTCAAACATTTTACAGAAACAAATAAGGTATCGAGAAGGAATTCACCTTTTTAGTTTGAATCCATTTTTGGAGCGATCAAGGAAGAGAAGATAATAGATAACCCTCTCCTCCACACATACCCATACCCTTTTTTTTTTTTCTTTTTTTTTTTACTGGTAACTGATATTTTCTGTTTGATACCTTATTTTTAAAGTTAATTTTCCTCCCAAATCTTATATAATCTCCTCTTATTTATAAACATTCCACAATAGTGATCGATATTCATTATGAATGACCCTTCCCAAACCATCTCAATTCAGCTTTAATTGATAAAATATCAAGCGCCAAGAAAAAAAAATTAACTCGGGGCGGGGCATTCCGTGTCCTTCAAAAGTATATATTTACAAAATTATAAACATTTATTCCTACTGGCATTTTGAGCCAGTGACCGTGGCCGGGTTTTATTGCCGGCGGCGGCGCAGATTTTTCAATCGTTTCAAAATTTCCAATAAAGGGAGGTCAGAATGGGGACATTTTATTTATGATACGCCTATTGTTCTCTCATTTCCTATCATTTCGCCAAAGCTGTTGCTGCCTGGACAAGTTATAGTACACACACACCCGAACAGATTTTATAAATGTACAAATAGGGTATTTTGTTTTGTAATATTCTTTATTGTATTCACTCAATAAATAATATTAATTCATACAAATTGTAATATATAACATATTAGAACAGAGTACAAAATACAGTAATCTCAATTATATTGAATGAATTAATATTGTTATAACCCCCCCCCCCCCTCTATATTTTGTTCTGTAGTACTAGTATCTCTATTACATATTATAATTTATAACATATTGGAACAAAGTACAGACTACAATCAACTTAGTTATATCGAATGAATAAAGTTTGTTATACCCCCTACCCCCGTTAAAAACAAAACCAACAACAACAAACACAAAACAAACACACACACAAAAAAAAAAAAAAAAAACGAAACAAGAAGACGTGGGCAGTCTATGGCAGTCGAGACCGGTCAATCACACACAGCTGTGAACCGGGCAGGCCCCCCCCCCCCCTTTCCTCATCCCTTGCATTTTCTTGCATATTGTCCATGTTTACCTTGAGATGTTCCCATTTTTTATAGTGGAACGTCAACGTATTTCGTTCAGTAGCACTCTTTCTTTCTTCCTGTTTACTTTTGAATATTTTCTCTCTTATTTCTTCAATACTTGGAGGCTTCTTTTTTTCCCTACTAATAAATATCAAATATTTAATTAATAAAACCACGTGATTAATCATTTGCCTATCTTCGGTTATTTCGTCTAATCCAATGTGAACTTCCTTCCAGCTCATATCTTTAAGGATTGGAATATCCAAACTATCACTACATTGATCCCATAATTTTCTCACCATTTCGCATTAAAAAAATATGTGCCTATATGTTTCCTCTTCTTTTCCACAAAATGAGCATTTATCACTTAATATGAATTGAAACCTGTATAAATAACGATTGACATAAACAATTTTATGAAGCGATTTGAATTGAAATTCTCTTAGTTTATTATCTAAAGTACTAATTCTTGGTCGGACAAAAACCTTTTCAATTTCTTTAACCGACAGATTGTATGATGAATGTAAATTCTGAAAACTGACAGGGACGTCTTGCATTTTTTGTATGCATGCCCTGTACAGATTCTTCGAACAAACCGATTCAAATTGGAATGTTTTTTTTGTGAACATAAATTCTATTTTTAGATCATGAAATGAAATTTGCCTCTTTGTTAAATCGATTTTCCATTCCTTAGGTATATTACCATAGATTTCTTTAAGCATTGATATTTCCTCTTCCTCTAGTCCCATACATCTGAAATAAGTTTCCGACTTTAATGTTCCTTTTCCATCTATAATATGGTACAATCTATAAGTATTTTTTAAGAAAAGATTTTCATTAAAGTATGTTTTTCCACTATTGTGTATAAACCTATTATTTAAAAAAATTTCATTCCCTTTGTGAGTTGTATCTTTTTTAATAAAATCATTCATATCTAACCAAATATTTATTAAATCCCGATAGTATTTTGGTAATTGTATATCGATCTTGTTAGGTAAATAGTTACAGTAAAAAATAAGATTTCCTCCGAAAGGTCTCATTAAAAATTTGAAATACTTTTTCCATTTAACTCTCTGGTTTCCTGTTACAAGTCTTTTAATCCACATCACCTTTTGTACTTTCACAAAAAGTTGAAAGTTGAGCATTTTTAATCCTCCTTGCTTGTAATCAAAATACATCGTACTTTTTTAATTTTGTCTTTACCTCGCCATAGAAAATTAAAACAGATCTCATCAATTTCTTTTATAACCCATTCAGGCACTGGAGTCAAAGAGCTTACATAGATTAGTTTTGAATATGCGTATGTTTTCAGTAAATGAATTTTCCCTATCAAAGTAAGATCTCTTTGTTTCCACCAATTTAACAATTTCTTTATTTTGCTTAATATTTCTTTGTAATTCATCTCTTCCGCCACATTGGGATCTAATGTAAAATATATACCGAGTATTTTTAAAATGTGTGCCTCCTTTCCAAAAGGATACACAGTCGCAGAGCCAACAGAAGATCCTAAGGGTAAAATGAATGTTTTATTTCCATTAATCTTTAGTCCTGATATTTTCCTAAAATTTTCCATGATTACCTCTATTCTATTAATCGAGTTTATGTCTCGTACAAAAATTGACATGTCATCTGCATATAAGATCATCTTTATTTCTGTTTCTCCAAAACAAATACCTTTTACCAACTTATCATTTCTAATGCAGTGAGTTAAGCATTCTATGCATAAAATAAATAAATATGGAGATAACGGATCTCCTTGTCTTACACCCCTTTGAACTTTAAAATATCCGGTTGATTTACCCCCATTAAAAACACAACTTTGAGCATTGGTAAGTAAAATTGTAACCCATTCACAAAACATTGGCCCAAACCCGAAAGAAATGAGCACTTTCTGAAGAAAACTATGTGAAATCGAGTCGAAAGCTTTTTCATAATCTATTGCCAATAGGTACCCTGGTTTGTTAAAACAAGAAGTATGAAAAATCATATCATTGATTAATCTGATTGCATCACCGATGTTTCTATCTTTTAAATAACCTACTTGATCGACCGACACAATTTCATTCAAAACTTTTTTTATTCTTTTAGAAAGTATTTTGGTAATAATCTTATAGTCTACGTTGAGTAAGGAGAAAGGTCTATAATTACTAATGAATTTGGGGTCTTTACCATCCTTATGTATAAGCGTTATGATTGCTTGTTTTTGAGAAGGCGACAATTCCTTGAATTTCATGGTATCGTTAAATGCCTTAAGAACTAAGTCACCAACTACATGCCAGAATGTAATATAAAATTCTACATTTAATCCGTAATTTCCTGGGGATTTATTTAACTGCATTTCTTTTAAGATTTCAATACACTCTCCCTGGTTAATTTTCCTTCACATAGCTTCCTCTGATTTTCTGTTAATTTGGGTAAGGTTTTGGGGAAAAAATTAATATTTTCGCATAATCCTTCTTCTGTTTTAGCATACAGTTTAGAATAAAATCTTCTAATTTCTTGTATGATATCTTTTTCATCATCAGTTATATTTCCATCTACTTGTAATTCTTTAATAGCACTTTTTTCTCTTTGAAATCTATTAGTTGCTTAAAATATGCCGTTTCTCTTTCTCCACTTTCAAACCATTGGGCTCGAGATCTGATTTTTACCCCTTCACTTATATAACCGTAAAGACTTTTCAATTCCCTTCTTTTTTTTTCCAAATCGTTAATCAAAGAATTGTCATTCACCTTCGCTGGTATTTGTAATTCTTCCTCTAACTTTGAAATTTCTTTTTCCAAACCAACAATCTTATCCTTTCTTTCTTTGGCTTTTTTCTTACAGTATTTTCTTGTAAAGCTTCGTATCTCCATTTTAACATAATCCCATAATATTCTATTATCTATTATCTCTTTGGATAGATTGAGTTTCAACCGTGTTATTTCTTCTTTCATACTTTTCACATAATCTGCATCGTTACATAAACTGTTATTAAATTTCCAATATCCTGCTTTTATTACAGGATTAGTAGAAGAATGTAGTTTAATAATCAGTTCTACTGCTGATCGGTCCGGTGAAATTGAAGGTAATATTTTGCAGCTAAATACCATATCTTCTATGCTCTCCGAAATAACCCAGTAGTCCAATCTACTATGCATTTTAGGATTCTGTTGGTGATATGTAAATTGTTTCTTTAAATTATTTTTGACACGCCATATGTCTGTGGCATTATAGTCAATTAAAAACTTTTCAAATTCATAGCTAAGCTTAGACTGTTTTTTATTAACATTATGTCCACTGTAATCTAAATGTACATCTCTAACCATATTAAAATCCCCTCCAATAATGAGAGGTTTATTTTTGAATTCATCTTTTTCCAAAATATTTCTAACTTTGCCCAGAAACTCCAATTGTTCCAACTCTTTGCTCCCAACAGGGAAGTAAACATTTCCGAGTATTACCTCCTTATTCTGCAGAAAACCAACTGCAATTGAAGTTCGATCCCTTTAGTTGATTTATCGAAAATGGTTGCGATTTCTGCATGCTATTTTAGTTAATTTATTCATTTCAATTGAGGGAATTAGTAAACGTTATTTAAAGGACAAATTGGTGTCGGCACCTGCACAAACTTTTAAGGGCATGCCCTTTTTGAATGACGCTCATTTTATCCACGTCAGTCATCTTTTTATTTTATACCCATTCATAATATTGAGAAAATAATTAGTCATCCAACCAACCAAGCAACCTAAATTCATAACTATTATTGGACCAAACTATATGTGTTTTTTTCAATCACATATAGGCCTATCAAGTAATCTGCCTCACGTACATCGACATAGTCAGCTTTAATTCCCCTCGATTTCGGCTTATATAGTGGTGTAAAGAAAACGACAAATTATGACGAGATGTCCACTTATCATTTGTGATATTTTCTCTTATTCGAGTATTTAAATACTATTCTGTTTCTTTCTTCAGAAAAAATATACTAACAGTGAATAAAATTAATGTTTTAAATAGCTCTTTCATGAATTTCATCTAGTACACCTTACATTTTAATTGCGTTCCTTATGTTAGCTTTATTTTATTTTATTTATATTTTTAACCTTGTATATCAGCATCATAGTAATTTGAGATATGAAACAACATAGAGTAGTCCTTTCATAGATGAAGATTAAATTATTATCTTTCTTGACTGAATTAAAAAAAAACTTATATAGAAAGGGTCTAGGTCTATAGCAAAAGAAATAGATTTGGGAAGCGCATAAATGAGTCAAGTGTATAGGCCTAAAATGAAAGTTCAATCTTCATTTTCTTTACCCCGCTTTACAAAGTGCTCTAGCGCCAGCTTTCGGCACGTATAAACCAGGCGCTTACACAAAAATGGATGAAACCGAAGACAACGAAGGGAAGGAAGCTGGCGCGAATTCCTCAGTAAGTATTAATTTTCTATGAATTTTAATTAAGGGCAGATATACGAAAGAACACTATATAAATATAAGTAAATGTCAAACTGTTTGTTATTTCATGATGGAAAATAGGTTTATTTGGCTGCCTCTGAGTTTTTGGATTTGGCTTTGCTACACGATTTTAAGCAAGTGGGACTGGGATGGGGTCAATGTTTTTGATAGCCGAAAGGCAAAGTGGAAACTTTGTTTGATATGCAGATGCGAAGTCAACAAGTCATTGTTTCATTTAATTTTTAGTGCGGTGGAATTTTAGCCTAATTTTTTTGCAATATTAACCTTTTTGTAACTTTTGATTGTGTTGATTAGTAAAATAAAAATCGTCAGATCCTTATTCTGTTAATCATCTCATCTGATTCTGAAGTTTTTTGCTTTTTAATTTTCATTCTCAAAACTGCAAGGAAAAGTCATTCTCAAATGTGACGTCATTATTTACTCTTCATTTCATATTACTCTTGTCAGGTGTGTGAGGAATCAAAGAAGGCAAACTCTCCTCAGTCTCCTGATCCTGCCAACTCGGACCAGAAGGATCCGGATGAGGAGGAACTTCAGGAAGACCATGCAGAAGAACTGGAGAAGCAGGAGGAAAATGAATCTAAAAATAATGAAGCAGGACCAAGTGAATGTAAAGATGATCAAGAGGATGATGGTGCCACCATTAAGCCAGCAGATGAAGCCAATGAAGAGCCTGCCCTTGTTGATGGAAAGGAGGGTGCTGACCCAGCCGCAGATAAAGAGATTGAAAACAATGAAAACCAAAGCCAGGAAGACGATAAAGATGAGAACCCCGAGGAGGAGAGCAGGATAGAAATGGTAGATGAAAGTAGGACGAATGATAAGCCATTGGATGTGGATGAGAGTAGGGAGGATGAAAAGACGAAGGAGAAAGACGCGGAGATGGGGTCACCAGAAGAAGTGGAGATGAAAGATGTCTCGGACTCAGAGTGTCCTGATGTTCTGGAGGATGGGGAGATTCTAGAGGAGAGTCAAGCCAGTACATCACAGGATGTTTCCATCAGTCAGGGGGATGTTTCCTTGGAAGAGCCTGAGGCTGATACAAATGAAGAGGTTGTTGAGGTGAAGACATTGGAGGAGGCAAAAGAGAGGATTGGGGTGTTAGAGAAGAGGATTGAGAAAGAAGTCGGGCACAGAACAGATCTTATGAAACAGGTATAAACAAGATTTGATTTGTATACATGTGCATTTTTTACCTAGACAAGTTTGTTTTACAATGTTTTTCGTATGTATTCAAATCTGTGTATTAATCATCATAAGATACACCATATTAATTTTTCTTCATGATAGTATAGAATTGATGTATATTTTACAAACTATTATTTTGTTTGAATTGTTGATGCCATGACTGAAATGGTGATCATGTTGAACATGGTCATTTAACTACCTATAATCTAAACTTTCTGTATATTGGACTAACTGTAGAAGCACAAATGAAACAAGTTATACAGAATCAGAGGCGCATCTTAACATTATGGGCCAGAAGTTAAATGTATATATTCCAATCTTTTTGTTCATGTTTTTTCTTAGGTGAGATCCCTAAGACTGGAGTTGCACAAGGTGAAAGGAGGGAATGATCTTGAAACTCAGACGGTCGGGGTGCAGACGGATCCAGAGTGCATTCAGATCTATGATGAGCAACCTCCCACCTTGCAGGCTGAAGTCTACCAGGTTGTGGAGGGTTCGGGCACAGTTCAAGAAGGACCCTCTACTGCAGCTGGGGCAACTCAGTGGCCCGCTAGGACACCTGCACAGGTATGACATCACATCAATAATCATGGCTCCACATAAGCCTTTTTTTCTGCTTGGGGATCTAGATTAAAGTATTTGGAATCTATTGGCATCAGGACCTTGTTTACATTTACACAAATTTGGGTCTCTGGTGAAATGTTAAGGTTTGTGTGAACCCCTCTGATAGTGTCAAGCCCTGTACTAATTTATGACAATGTTGAGTAGATTTGTTTGATTCCTTTATTCAGGGATTTCTTTGTTTCTTCTTAAATAATATTAGTACACTTATTTTGAATATTTCTTTTTTTAAAACATATATGTTTTCTATTTATTTTAGATACAAATATTTTTGCCCAGTAATAATCAATCTTAAAGGCATTGTTTAACAATGTTTCCAGTTTTACAAATCTGAGATGCATGGCCCTACGTGTTACCAGTGTCTGTGATATGGTGTAAAATTGAAGCCCTACAAATATTGAAGCAATTCAAACTGGTCATGAAGTGCTTCAAAACAGTAAAGATCTTTGAGTGACCGTTTTTCCATAGTCATTTTCCCCAATAGACTGTAGTGTTGTAAAAACCGTTGTGAAAACGGTTTTTGACATTTCTAATTCCAATCATAAATATCTTGATAACTAGACAGGTGATTGGCTTTTAAAATTCATGGGATTCCTGACTGACCTAAAGGTTAATAATTATGATTGCAGCATGAGCTAATTCCAGGATTTTTTAGAATCTGAGGCAAAGATACCCAATCCCATTAAATCATGCATAATTAAGGAACTTTCAATTGATTTTAATTTGTGTTCATTTTCGTGGCGGATGCTTATTAGACTCGCCAATTCACATTATAAACATTGAAGCTGAAGGATGTGTGTGTGGGGGAGTAGGGGGGGGGGGGAGTTAGATGGCTGTCAAATAGGATATTTGAAGCTTGTCAAGAAATTATGAAACACAGTAAAGTCTGGGCAAGATACCTTTTATATTATGTGGTGTCTTCTGCAGGCTTCATCTTCAACACAAGCCCAGTCTGTTGCAGAGAGTGTGAGAGCAACTGCTGAAGCTGCCCTGGCTCAATCTGGTGTGGTGCTAGATGAAGCTAGTGGCATGTACTACGATTACAACTCTGGCTACTACTATGATCCTGTGAGTACAAGCATTGATTCAGAAGGGTGAAAATGTTGCCAATTTGCGTTTGATTGATCGCAACTTCACAATTTCATAATTTATCTTTTTTTAATCAGATTTTGCTGGAAAACTTTCTCAGACCTGTTCCTCTTATTTTCTGCTTCTATAAAAAACGACTTAATGGGCAGGGATGCCAGTTTTCAGGCAATAGCCTGAATTCAGGCCCTGGCAAAAAAAAATCAGACCATAGTTTTAGCTTTTTTGTGTTCAAAATAGCACATTCTAGGTGATTTTCAGGCCCTCTCATCAAATCTAACTGGCATCCCTTAAACTGAAACTGAACTGAATTTTAATCCTGGTTTAGTTCATAAGTGGTACTTGAACAAAAACTTCACTTAGTTATACCATGCCTTGAGATATATCGTATACATCTCATATTAAAAGCACTTCTTAAGAAATGAATCTTCTAGAGATTAAGGCAGGGATGCAAACTTTTAGGCTATGGTCTCATTTTAGGCTCTGTTTAATGCTTTTTTTTTTCAGGCTTCACGGTGTTCAGATCATATGGGTCTATTGTACATCTGGAAATATGAACAATATTTTCACATTTTACACTTTTGCACTATGCAACCATGGATACTTCGCATACAAAGAGACAGCATTAATATTGAGACATGAATAAATTATCTCAAAGTTAATTTTAGTCAAAGACCATTTGCTGAGTATGTGACAATACCTTGTAAACAATTAAACAATTACCGTTCGTTTCAATATTCATCTTCAGAACAACCACCTTTACTACGATCCAGCACGAGGAATGTACTACTTCTACGATGAACAGACGCAATCCTACCAGTTTCATTCCAAGGTTGACCTTCCAGAGGTCGTTGTCACGGGAACCAAGGGTAGCAGGAGCCAGTCGGATAGGAAGAGGCAAGAGAGAGAGAGGCAGAAAGGAGAGAGATCAAGGAAGGGCAGAAATCCTGATCAGAGTAGAGAGGAGGTGAGACTTGATGGTGTCTTTGAAGATATACTTGATGGTGTCTTTGAAAAATATTTCATGAAAGGGACTCTTCTGTTTTGACAGAGTGTTTCAAAGATATAGGCCTGTGGATGTCACAACGGAGGAAACAGTGCTTTGGTGCTCAGGAGAAAAGGCCATGAAAATTTTGTAAGACGATCCTATGGAAAGTGATATGTCTTGAACTGTGCTCAAACAACCGAATATGTACGTTAAGGAGCAATATTTAAACAGGGTTATAAATTGGGAGATTATACGATGATGCAATTTGCTATCCCTTCTTGATTACATATTGCTGTTATCCGTATTTACAGTTTTATTCAACTAATGTTGTATGAGATAGAAAAATCATTTGATGGATGGTAAGCTGAAATGTCATTTGTTATCATCTTTTAACCCGTAGACTACTGAATTCTCTCGTTCCCATAGGCTTAATACAGAAGTCACAAAGTTCAGTAGTCAATGGGTTAATTATGATGAGAGGAGATAGGCTTGTCATGTCCTTGGTGTACCCACCTGCAATTCCAGAATATTGTAGTAGAACTTTTCTGTTCATTATAGTAGCCAATAATGTCAAATTGTTTTGAGGGAAAATTTGCACCACCTTATCAAGAATAAAGAGAAACAGTTGTTATTGTTTACTATTAGGTCTTGGAGGGAAAAGGGTCATAGGAATTCCTTGAAGAAATAAAAAAGAGGCATTTGGTCTTAAATTATCCTTTATTAGCTCATGTTCTTTTGCTAAAACCATACCAAATATAGAGATGTTTAGATTTTTGGGCCTCCACAGAAAGCAGTATTTAACTACAGATGGAACCACCCTACTAAAACAAGACTAATAATAGATAAATAAATAATGGTGTCCCTCTCTTCTGCATTCTCATTCTGCAGGAGGGTTACCTGATAGCTGGCATGACAAGCCTCTCCCTTAATGAGCAAGATCATACATACTATGGCCAACAAATAAACTACTTTTGCTGTCCTCAAAATACAGGTACTAGTTCATTCTGAAATTTTAATTATTTTTTTTTGTCTTTTCTTGTTTTGCCCCCTTGTCATGTTTGCACTTCACTTCACTGTCTGTCTGTCTGTCTGTCTGTATCATATTCTCTTTGTGATCATGTTTATGTTTTCTCTATCTGCTTCTATTCTTTTCACCCACATATTTCTACTTCTCTGAATTTTCATTCTTCATTGTCTGATGTCAACTTCATTCTTTTCTTGTGTCTGACCTCTTTTCTCTATATCCTGTTCTTCTATCCGTCATTATCATTGTCTTTCACCATCCCTTCCTTCAACTTTGCCATTCACCAATTTTCTTGGGAAATGCAATGTCCTCAAAATGAAATCACTTTGGATCGCACCATACCTGAGCAGCAGTCTGAAACCAGTGACAAGCCATCCACCTCCAGATCAAGAACATCAAACCCAGATTGTGAAGTCATTGATATTACCAGCCCTTCTGAAGACTCTCCTGAAAATGGTATGGACGCACCCTCCGCCGCCACCACCTCCGCCGCAACCTCCGCCGCAACCTCCAAACCTCAAGACCAGGAACGAAACGAAGATGGCATCGATGTCGTCGAGATCGTGGACGATGACGACCCGTCGAAACATCGTCACAAGCGACGGTTGAAGTACTCGCATTCCAGAAGAAAGCGGAGGAAGACGGAGGACGAAGAGGAAAGGAAGGAGAATGGAGAAGAAGAGTTGCCAGACGTGATTGTAATAGACTCTGATGATTCGGACATGGAAGAGGGAGAGTTGTCTGACAGCTCCTCTGAGAGTGGCGGGTCGTCTAAGGGGGAGTCAGGGGATGATGGAGAAGGAGAGGACGTCAGTGAGGAGTCCATGGTCATTGATGATGACGATGATGTGCAGAGTGTGGAAGGTTTGTTTGTCAGCTGTGGTGATGTTTGTCGTATTGCCCAAAAACAATGTAAAGGAAAAATGTAAAAGAAAGATGAAATATTTTGTACTGTAGGAAAATTTTAAGTTGATTTGATTTTCCAATTATAAAATATATTGATTTTGTCTTATCATAAATTTTCTATTGCTTCTGGATATGTCGGGCATTCTATTGTGTATTTCTATACTCAACATTCAAATACTCAAACATGCTTATTCAAGATTTAAGAATTGATAACAATTGTAAAAAATGTTATTTGTAATAAAGTATATAGTTAGTAGTATACTCTCTTAGTGAATGTATTCTTGGGATGTTTTATTTATTTGGCCTTATTTTCTTTAATTTACCCTCACAGCCACAAAAGTTGACTATCCGCCCTGTATCCGTATGATAGTGGTGAGATCTGAATCCATGAAGCTTGGCTCTCTATCAATCGTCACCTGTACAGGGGGCACCATCGGCAGGTAAGAAACAAATCACATCAGATCCTTGTACTTCCACTACTATGGTATACAGCCCTGATAATTACCCAATTTAGATCGGTTTCCCAATTTTTTTTTTTCCCTGATTTTTTGTTTAGTGCTCACTATCACCCCTGGTTATACCGTAGCCCCTTCAAGCTTTTAGCTTCCCTCTCGTGTATTCACTCTTGCTACCCTTATTCCACCTTCCCAATCATCCATTCCGCAGAACGTCTACCAACTTTGCCTGCTGTAGTTGCCATTACAACACTCTTTTCTCTTCTTTCCAGTGCCTATACTTTTGCGATCTTCCTTTTCTTGGCTTGTGTCACCATTCTTCCATAACTCCACATTTTTATATGTGTTTTTCTTCTTTATACCTATTCTGCATGGTCATAGGCTATTTTGTATGGATTTTTTATTGTAATTTTTTATCGAACTGTGGAAAGAGTAAAATTCAAAATCTGAATTTAAATCTGCCATTGAACCTTTGATGTCCATGTTTGTGTATTTAGCCTGACCTCCTCCTACTATGATTTTGAGAACTGTTAGATTTTCAAGAAATCCTTTTTTTTCTTCATAAACAGGGAAGGATCAAACCACATCCTGTTGGTTCCAGAGTTGGGTGTTAGCAAGACGCATGCCCAGATGTTGTACGATACTGAGAGGAGATGTTACACAATCACTGACCTAGGCAGTCAGAATGGAACCGTTCTCAATGGAGTCCCTCTTACACGCAAGGTGAGGGAGTCTATTAAAAACACTTGACATTAGGTGGATAAAGAGGGTGGTAAAAATAAACACAAGAACAGTGGTTATTGTGTCGTAGTTGGAAATTGGTACATTTTGGTTCAATCTGTTAATCCTTTCCTTGCCAATTTTTATACAATGTATATTTACACCATATTTACATCATAATTGTACCTGACATGCAAATTTCCTATGCTACACATAGTACTATAAATACTAGCTGCAAATGTTACCAATGTTATTTGGTATTTTTACTCCCAAAGTACATGGTCCTAGAATTATTGTAGACATTTACTATCAATTGGTCATTTATTCTTAGTTATCACAAGTTTCCTTTATGTTTGTACTACAAAACATTTAGTTTCTTTCTCATTTCTTTTTAATCCAACATTGCGCTTTGATTCACACATGATTATTTATCTTGGCATACATGTAGTTAATCCAAAATAATTTGTCTTTTATACTGCGTATTATTATGATACATCAGCTAATTTTCAGCTAAATATTTGTGTGATCTTTTTATGCCTCCGTTACGAAGTAGCCGGAGGCATTATGTTTTCGGGTTGTCCGTCCGTCTGTCCGTCCGTCCGTCCGTACGTACGTCCGTCCGTCCGTACGTCCCGTTCTTGTGATCGCGTTATCTGAAGAACCGATCGATGGATTCCAGCCAAACTTTGGGCATGTATGTATCTTGCAGAGCCGATGAACTGATTAGATTTTGGGGTCACGAGGTCAAAGGTCAAAGGTCACAGGGCTCATTATGTATGCAAAAACAGCTCGTGATCGCGTTATCTCAAGAACCGATTGATGGATTCCTGCCAAACTTTGGTCATGTATGTATCTTTCAGAGCTGATGAACTGATTAGACTTTGGGGTCACGAGGTCAAAGGTCAAAGGTCACAGGGCTCATTATGTATGCAAAAACAGCTTGTGATCGCGTTATCTCCAGAACCAATTGATGGATTCCTGCCAAACTTAGGTCATGTATGTTACTTGCAGAGCCGATGAACTGATTAGATTTTGGGGTCATGAGGTCAAGGTCAAAGGTCATGCGGCTCATTATGCATGCAAAAATAGCTTGTGATCGCATTATCATTAGAACAGATTGATGGATTCCTGCCAAACTTAGATAATGTATGTATCTTGCAGAGCCAATGAACTGAGTAGATTCTTGGGTCATGAGGTCAAAGGTCAAATGTCATGGGCTCATTATGTATGCAAAAATAACTTGTGAACGCATTCTCATTAGAACTGACAGATGGATTACTATTTAACTCAGGACATCTTGCAGAGCCAATGAACTGAGTAGATTTTAGGGTCATGAGGTCAAAGATCAAAGGGTCATATGTATATGAGAAATTGCTTGTAATCACGATATTCTGAGAACCTGTTAATGGATTACAATGAAACTTGAATTTGAAAAATTTCTGCTGTTTTGGTTTGTAAACTTGCTCTATGACGGAGGCATCATTTTCGACTGCGCGCAGTCGAAGTTCCATCTAGTTGCTTCTGTTTTGTAAAACGATGAATGTTTTGTTGACTACCGAAGTATGAAAGTGTGATTTTTATTTGTAATGATTATGTAATTTAACTTCTTATTAATTTTCTTTTTTGTTTTAATCAATGATCCAATTTTATGAACATTTTACCGTTTAAACATTATTCAATTAGTCCCTGGACTACTACAGTCAAACCTGCTAAGTGACCATCTATCTACAAAGACCACATTTTTGTTTCCCTTGAAAATGGTTTCTCATTGAAACATGCACTGAAGGAACCTGTCTACAAAGACTACTTTTTGTGCTTCACTTGGGCGGTTGCTATAGACAGGTTTGACTGTACTTTGTACTTTTAATAAATATTGAATTGAAGAAAAAAAATAACATTTTGTTCTTGACGCTGCAGTCTCGTGTGAAGAGCAACCCTCAGCCTCTGAGTCACAAGGACTATCTGACCTTTGGCACCACCACACTGAGGATACATATCCACCGAGGAGACGAGACATGTGATGAGTGTGAACCAGGCCAGGTACAGGCTACATTCAGACATCAGCAGTCTACAGAAGGTAAGGGGCTTCTCATGGCCATGTTCACATGGACAGTGTGAAGGTGGTGGTTTACTTGTAGTATAGTCAAACCTGCTTTAGTGACCACCTGTCTACAAAGACCACATTTTTTGTTTCCCTTGAAAATGGTTTCTCATTGAAACATGTACTAAAGGAACCTGTCTACAAAGACCACTTTTTGTGTTTCCCTTGGCCGGTCGCTATAGACAGGTTTGACTGTAGTATGAAGTATTGATGAGACCAGGGACCCATTTCACCAAGTCTTTTTGCAATGACAAATGACAAAAATCAGTGACAAATCTGTTGATAACCAATCAGAAGCAAGGATTTCACTAGCTTATAATGAAAACTGTCATTTGTCACTGATGACAAGTTTTGTGAAATGGGGCCCTGTTTAGTGAACTTCCTAATTATTTACTATGAGCGATGATGAAGAATTGTCACCTTTCATGTGTGACGGTATGACATGATGCTATGTTAGGCAGTTTGATAACTTGTAGGTATTAAGGAAGAATTTTGTGTAAGTTTTGATTGCATAAAATATTGATACCTTTCTTAGCTGGTGTTTTGCAAAGAGCCACATTGTAGTTTGTATTTCATATGAAAAATATACAAGTTTCGGATACACTTATGGGTCGTTGCAAGAAAGTTGCTATCATCGCAAATCCCCAAAATCAAGCGCAAGTCTTGCAATTAATTTGATCGCAACTCAACTTTCTTGCAACGCCCAATTAGTAAGAGAGAGGGGGAGAATAAAAGCTAGATCTAGTTAACTTAATTAAATTGTTAATAATCCTAACAGAATCCTAGGAAATTTAGGAGACTAGTGGGGCGTTGCAAGAAATTTGAGTTGCAATCGATTGCAAATATCAATCGCAACTTTCTTACAATTCCCCATAAGTCTGTAGAATTTATGAGCATTACTTTTGTCGTGCACATTAGCCAGTTTTGTATAAAATAAGGAACAACAAATTAAAAAAATTATTTTGTTATTTTTAAAATAATTATTCATAATTTCTTCTCTCCTAGTCACGCCAGTATTGAGCCACGCAGACAAAGAGCAACAGAGGCGGAAGGAGCTACGCAAGATCAAGAAGAAGTACCTCTTAGCCGGTGCAGGGTACAGCCAAAGGGAACCCTCTAGATCTCATCCTGGGTATAAGGATAGAGCAGGAGAGAGACGGGTTACAGTAGGCAGTGATAACCCATACCAGCCAAACGACATGCCTGCATCGGTGGATAGGTAACAGTCCTTTCTTGTTTTGATGATATGTTTTGGAGGTAGTGGAGGTAGTGTAGGATCTAGTAACACTTAAAATGAAATTTGTATCAAAGCTAACATAACTTACACTGAAAATTCAATGCATTTATGAGAAAATTTATCATCAGATATTATCAGATAAGTAGATATCCACTACCAAGGAAATACTTAAGTCCCATACATATGCATTTATGTGTTGACGTTTTCCATTGAGTGTAATCCGTTAACAAGCTTTTACCTTTTTACCAGAATGATAAATTATATTCAAAGAGATGCAATTCATTTGAAAATGTTTTCCAATCGCTTTGAAATGATGCATGAAAATGTATTTTGAATTTCAAATTTGAAATTTTTAGCTCCTGTATTTTCCTTTCCCAGATTTCAATGAAAATGTAAACACCAAATTCAGATTAAATTTTGCTAGCTTTTTGATGTAGGGAATCATCATTTGTGGCAGTGCTTTCATATCAGAAGTAAACAGGGATTATTGAATTGATGTAATGTTCATTGTGATGAGATGTGATGTTTTGTAATAAGCCAGTTCATAGTTGCAGTCTGAGCATGAGCAGATAAAGGTCATTGCAGACCAAATTGTGAAATACATGGAGACAAAATACTGGATACGTACTCATGAAAGTTATGTAATCATTATTCATTCATGCACAAGCAGTGCACTTCATGATACACAGGTAGAAGTATTCTTTGAAAAGGGGAAACAAATTAAGGCTATTGATGTAGCACCTCCATCGCTGTAGGAGTGTTTATTTCAAAATAGGACAAAGTAGGACCTCTTCATGTTTTCTTCAATATTCGGGTCATTTTGGACATGTGCTAACCGTGAACTTGTCTATTGTATTCCATATTCTTTGTTTCTACAGAGCCATATCTGGGAGTAACATGGGACACAAGATGCTGAAGAAGATGGGATGGCAGGAAGGACAGTCTCTCGGCAAGAATGAAAGCGGCATCAAAGAACCAGTAAGTTTCACAAAGATTTTAATAATAATATGGATATTTATATAGCGTCGGTATCCCCAGGCTCTGACGCTCATGGCGCTTTACACACATATTACCCTGGTTATAGCCGAGCTGCCAAAGTAACTAGCACTTAAGCTTTGATTTGGAAATGAGATGAATTTGCAGCATTAGAATGATGTGTCATTAGAAGACGCGATGACTCATTGATAGAGCAGTGGTCTCGTAACCGGGAGCCCCGGGGTTCGAAAACTTGTCATTGCGATTGTGCCCTTTGGTTAGGCTTCAATCCTCATTACCAAGTCTCTTGGAGAGGACTTTAAGCAGTCAGTCCCCTAGCTGCTTTCTTAGAAGCATACATGTGCTTTTTTAGCAGTCAGGTAAAATAACTATGAAACAACAAACAAATCACCTTCATGATCTTGAGTATTAATGTGCTGTGATGTCTAGACAACCTGTTTTAACAATGTTTAGTGGTGTCCATGAGAGACAGAAAGCATAAAAGCCCCCCCCCCCCCCCATGGCATTTACATGACATATAGTACAAATTGACTTTTATTAATTTGTTCAGGTCAATATTTCAACTTTTTGATCAAGTATGAATTATAAAATTTCCAACATTTCCTCCAAATGTTCTGTATCCACACAAAGCCCCACCCTTGTAAATCCTCAAGATAATCTTTGTTATCCTTATAAAGTCAGCAGCCAGCTAAAATTAGCGTAAAGGTACATGATGGAGGTACATGACAGTACATACCGTGCTAATACCAGGTGCAATGGTCACAATGCCATTACAGTTTTCACACTCCTAAACTGGCAACCTTTCTTTTTAAGATGTGTCAAAAACATGACTGACATGGCAACAACTATTGCTTTTTAATTAGTGTGAGTTAAGAATGATGAGTCTCTGTAGATTTTAAATATTGTTAATGCCTTTCTCTTCCAGATTCAGGTTTTCGTCCACAGCAAGAAGTCTGGTCTTGGAACCGGCAACCAAAAGTCCTTGGACAATCTAGGTCTCATCGGCAAGAGGAAGAGTGAGCACTGGGAGAGGGCCAGGGACAGGTACCACCACTTAGACCATGGGGCCAGCAGTGGTGCCAGCACGAGTAGCAGCAGACAACACACAAGACCACAGGAGATGAAGTGGGTCAAGGGCACAACGCAGGTGCATGAAACGCCGGACGACTCCGCCCCTCAGAAAGATGATGATGGAGACGTAGAGGTCGTCTCCGAGGTCGTTGCCATGGAGGATGGAGAGACGACGAGGAAAGATGCGGTCAATGAGGAAACCGTTCATAATGTGTGTGATGTAGATATGGATCATGATGACAAGAAGAACGGAGGAGGCGATGGCAAAAGGGCGGAGTCATCAAGTGGAGAAGGGTCTTCAAAGAACGGTGTTGGTGTTGAGATAAAGGCGACGGGTGAAATAGCCGAAGGAGTGCCATCAGTTTCCGGAGACGGTTCAAAGACTATACCTTCATCCTCAAACAATGTGACAATCAGTAACGACGTTACTGAAAATCAAAACAATACAGAACCTGAATCAACATCCAAAAGTGATTTGCAGAATCAAGTTGATGGAAGTAACGCAAGACAAACCCGGTTGGAGTCAACAAACAGTAAGGCTGATTCACAAGAATCGTCAAGAATGAGCAATTCGCTGAGCTCCAAAGATGAACAGAACTCTGTAGAAGTCCCTGCAGAGAGGGAAGCAGCAAAGAAACCAATCAGGTTTGTGATCCCACCTAGAATGAACTCTAAAGGGGATTTGGGGAAGTCCCCCCTCACTGCATCAAGGTCTGTCTCCGACAGCAACGGGGAGGGACCCTCGACGACGAGGAGGACTCGTCAGTCGAGCAGGAGAGGAAAAGAAAAGAAGGATAATATAGATATGTTTGATGATGGATAACCAACAATAATCATTGTGTGCGGAATGATATTGTATACTGTTAATCTGTTACTTTTTTGTTGTCGTTAATCTATAACTTTGTATTATGGTACAAATTCAATGCATGTCTATACAAATTCCACCTCCCCTAACTGAAAACGAAAATAATTAATGAACAACTGAATGGCACGCTGGCAAGTCCACATCGCTACAGCAAGTAAGTTATTTGACCGTAAGGCAAATCTGTCCTTGTTAAGTGTGTGTGTGTGCATATTCATTGTATTAACCTATGAATGATTATAGCTTCATTCCTATAATAGCAAGAGCAAGTGTGAACCATCTGCAAAATGTATATTTTTTATACAAATTGCCAAAGCATATTGAAAACAAGTTAAAATATAGTCCTTTTTTCATGTCCACCTACCGGTATCCATAATACAATGAACAGATTTTCTGATATAGTTGTACATCAATACTTATGTGTCACATAGTTACAAGATAAAAAAGACATGATCTTGAAGGCTCTTTAAATTAAATTTCTAGAGCTCATAATAAAAATAATGTCAACTTATAAAGCGCACATATCCATTCTAAAAGACAAAAGTACAATATCAAAATAATTATGCAATATTAAAACTACAACATAAACAAATGGTGCTTATTTTTTTTCTTAAATATTTCAATTGATGACGATTGTCTTATTTGTAATGGTAAAGTGTTCCATAATTTGGGTGCGATGTTAGGAAAAGCCCTATCCCCCCATTTGTTATTGGTTTTGGGTGTACCTGAACGTAAATTCCGTTGTGGGGTGTATGGTTTCAAAATCTGATACAAGTAATGGGGTGAAGAATGAAGAAGTGTTTTGTAAGTAATGAGTAACAGTTCATACATGATTTTTGTTAAGACTGATAACCAATGAAGAGATTTGAATATATCTGAAATACTGTCTGATCTACTATGGAGAGTGACGGGCCGAGCTGCCATGTTCTGAACTTGTTGCACACAGGCTATTTGATTTTGAGAAAGGCCCATGTACAATGAATTACACATATATATACAAACAACATGTAATGAAAGAATGAACTATCTGCTCAAACAGCTACAAACAGAAAATGTTAATCATTATATATTCTCTTACATATGAAGCACATTCTAAATTTATCCCTTTTTCTTTAAATCACTGCCACTTCCTTTTATAGTATGATTTAAAGAATAAAAAAAAACACCCCTATTTTCATTTCCTGCAAGTGAATGAAAATTATCCTCAGTTCTGAGATTGTACATTTCCCTTATTCTAATAGGGGTAAATATTAAAGGGCTATCCAGTCTTATTTATTTTAAGTTTATTTGTATGAAAGTGGAAAAATAAGAGAAACAAAATAGCCACAGTTTGAATTAAATCGGACCAATAATGAGAGAGTTATGAATGTTTAAAATCACTAAATCTTTGCAAATCTCAAATTTGCAACGTGTTCATTGGATTTAAAAGTACATTATGAATTGGTCCAACTCAAAACAATATTTTGCCGTTAGTATGCCTCCGCAACTAAGTAGCCAGAAGCATTATGTTTTGGGGTTGGTTGTCCATCCGTCCGTCCGTATGTCCCGTTATCGTGATTACGTTATCTCAAGAACCCATAGATGGATTCCCGCCAAACTTAGGTCATGTATAGTATCTTGCAGAGCCAATAAACCGATTAGATTTTGGGATCACAAGTTCGAAGGTCGCAGGGCTCATTATGTATGCAAAAACAGCTTGTGATTACATTATCACCAACAAACTCCAAGTATCTTGCACAGCCTATCAATTATTAGATTTTGGGGTCATGAGGTCAAAGGTCATGGGGCTCATTAAGTCTGCAAAAATAGCTTGTGATCGCATTATCATTAGAACCGATAAACAGATTATCATCAAACTCAAGACATGTACGTATCTTGCAGAGCCAATGAACTGTTTATAAAAAATAGCTTGTAATCACAATATTCCGAGAACCTGTTAATGGATTACTTGAGTTTTAATAAAAATTGTTTATTTTGGTTTGTAAATCGCTCTATGGCAGAGGCATCATTTTTGACTGCGTGCAGTCGAAGATCCATCTAGTTAGCTTCTGGAGCATTTGAATGTGTGTAATGAATGAATTGTACATAGCTGTGAATGGTCAATTGCTGGCATGTATGCCCAAAAATCAATGAAAGTTTGTCTTGTGTGTTGTTACTGTGTAGCATGTTATGAACAATATTGTTTTGATAAGAAAATGTGAAATTAAATACATACCTGTAATATTCATGAAGAAGATGATTTGTCTTGCTTTTATTTTACACTGCGATACTGACATTGGTAGATAAGTTGGTTTGACTGACCCCCCCCCCCCCCCTCCCCTCCAATAAGAAGAAGAGCACATTGTTGATGATATGGTCAGGAGTGATATTCTACTTTTTTTTGTGGTATGAAATCAAGGCTTGATGAAACCTACTTACATACATATACAGTGCGAGTCAAAAAAAAGTTTATACCTAGACAATTGCTAATTATTTTAAAAATCATCTCTGAACAGTAAATTATTATACATCTTATGAAACAGTGTTTTATCCCAAATCATTTGGTATCATTTTTGTGTGGTATGTGTTCATGCTTCGATGAACAGGAGGCATTGTTTGAGAGAGTGCAAAAATCGCCTTGCGCCAAAGTTGCTTATGTGATGTTTGAATAAAACAATTTGGATTTTGGTATTAATTTGGTCTTTGCAGATCCAAATAACATCCCTAACAAAATTAATCATGACACATATATCAAATATCGAATATCAAATATCAACAAACATTTGTGCGCGCGTGTGTGGGTGGTGTGACTTTGCCCTTTGCAAAAAGCATATGCAATGCATTTCATTTGATACATTTAATTAATTCTCTCACTCCGCTTATCTCAACATAAAACGTACTGTAGGCATCACTTTGGCCCAAGTCGATTTTTGCACTCTCGCAAACAATGCCTCCTGTTCATCCAAGCGTGAACACATACCACACAAAAATGATACCATATGATTTGGGATAAAACACTCTTTCATAAGATGTATAATAATTTACTGTTCATAGATGATTTAAAATAATTAACAATTTTCCAAGTGTAAACTTTTTTTTTGACTCACACGGTATATACAGTGGAACCTTGTCATAAAGACCACCTCTATAACAAACAACTCTTTAGTATTCTCTTCTATATTTTTCTATTTAGGCCTGATTTAACAGAGGTTTCATATTACAAGGAATTTTCCTTTGTCCCTTAAGGATTTGTTCCAATTCTTTGCATTTTCTTTGCATTATATAAAACAGAATTACGCGTATCCTACTGGCTGATAAATTGTCACATGACACTCGACAATTTGCTGTATGTGATCGAGCCTTCCCTATTTTGGGGGTAAAGTATGTAAAATAACCTCCTCTTATCTAGAAATGGTATGGTCTAATCAACAAAAGGCTGCATGATCTTTTTCATTTCACGAAAGATCATGTAAAGGGACTACCTTGCCAAACGTGAAGACCCGATGATTCAAAGTAAGCCGAAAAGAAAGACACACATGAGACTGATGTAACACATAGAATGAAATTTATTATTACTTTCTCTCCTGTTTAACACTCGGCAGCTACATACACGATGTACATGAAATTCTCCCTGCCAATTATTAAACATGTATATATAACAATAATGCTTTCAGGCTTGAAATTCACAAAAATACACCTTATAATCTTCTTTTTATCTAAAAACCCGAACTTTTTAAATTTGAATTCATATGATTTTTGTTTCTTCTCTTAGTATCTATTACCGTAAATGCCTGAAACTTATTTTTTTATTTTTTATAACACATTGGACTTTAAAAAGATTAAAATGACCCCTGTCTGCAAATACATTAAAGCCTTGTCCAGATACGAGTTGGTAAAATGCAGTGTTCTTCTGTACGATGATGATTACATAAAGTGAAATACGCTTCAGTTTTTGTCATCTTATAACACAGAGCTCAGTAAAATGGCGTAGGACGTTTGTTTCAAGCAGTTGCCATTCATGTTCATGTAGCAACAAAAATCGTGGCTTTTTTTGCGGCGGTTTACCACAGCATTTCTGAACAAACTTTAAGCGTGTAAATGACATATTAACCACATCACCAGACCCAAAATGGCGAAATTCAGGATAAAAATAAAATCACTGTAAGCATATTTTCTATTGCTTTTGTCTATCTACATTCTTATATCACATCTCCTTTGTTTAATTTTTTTCTCTGTTTGCAAAAATTATCTCCATGAAGTACCTGTACAATCCACGTAATATTTATCATCTTGAATTAACATCCAACATTAAATGACACAACAAAATGTAGAAGGAATTACATGTACATGAATCTCAATTAAAGAAGACACCATTCTATAACGTCTATAGTATACATACATACAATTGTGGCAACTGATTGCATCTACATGTTAAAAGTTCAAATACAATTGTTTGTTTTTAAGGGTGTCTCTCTGATAAGTTTTCTGTTTTGTTTTAAAAATTGCTGTTAAGTTTCTTTGAAAACCCTTTTTGTTCGCACTAGGAGATGTAGTTACTCTATCAGGGGGGTGTTTCACAAAGATCCTAAGTCAAACTTAACTCTAAGTTGGACTTAAACTTTATGTAGAGCTATTTGTAGCCTTAAAATAAAATATATTCAAAAGCAAAAATTCAAGTATTTTAGACTTTTCATAAATTCCACATGAAGAACACGAAATCTCCTTGATGATAGAAAATATGATTGATTTGAATCATCAGTTTATGCCTTTAAAAATAAATTTACAGAATATTTCAAAGATGCTAACAGCTTTCCATAATTTTTAAGTCCAACTTGGAGACAAGTTCAACTTGGGATCTTTGTGAAACACCCCCCAGAACTATGACACACAACATCCTGGAATTTCACGTGTCGTACAGATATGGAGTCAAAAAATTACTACAAGGCCTACCCAGTTGGCAGTCATTGGAAAAAGTGTTAAAGGATTTTAAAGGGTAGATATTTGAGAAGCGAGAATTTGAAAATCCAACTCACAGAGCCATTTATTGAGTAGTTTCTGTACGGATGTGGTAGATCACTTAAACAGCTTTAATATCTCAAAGACATGTGACCTTTGTTTGACAATATAAAAGAAACAGAAAATGAAACAAGGAATACATATCCAATTCCAACTATAAAATGAAATTTATGGTAATGGAATGGACTCTTCTGTACTTGTATTCCCAACCACATAATGAAGGCTTTTACGGTTACCGTACTTCTGTTCAAGTCTTGTGGGTTAGCAAAAGAATTTGTTTCAGTTTGTTTTTCTTTTTCACTTCACTTTTGCAGTCTAGTATTTGGCAGTCATGAGTTCCGGAAATGACTATAGAAACTGAATTCTCTCACACTATCCCAACAATGAAAATAAAATGTAAAAAAAGATTCACATATAATCACATGCAAGTGAAAAATTTGAGAGAAATACAGAATAGCTGAATTAAAAAAAAAAAAAATGGGGGACTTTAATGAATATTATTATCCATGTGCATTTCCAAAATATATGTTTGTGTTTTCTAGTGTCAGTAGTCGTTCCGCGAGTTTTAACAATTATTTGTACTTCCAGCTAGTTTCAAGCCCGGGTTTCAACACTCAAAAGAGGATTCCCATTTCCCACATAATGTGATCAACTCTAGATTTAGACTTGTAAACATAAATCTTCTTCTGAATAGACAGTGTACCCATTCATTAAAAAAACAAGTGGTGCCATTACCTATATTATTGTTTACCAACAATCAATTTAGACTATTTTAATTAAAAATTCACCAGCAATCCAGCATTAATTTTCTGGTTGAAGCCATGCACTCTTTATCAATGGATAATAAATAGGATATCCTACAATTTTTCATAAAAAAGAAAAATTGTAAGACTCATGCAACTTCAAATACTATACATATTGTTAACATGCCACTAAAAAAAAATGGGGAGAATTTTGTTATATCTACAACCGTACATACACAATACAAAATAAAGCAATTGTACATATCATTGAACTGTTACAATACTGTTATTACATGACAGAATTAAGATTTAAATGATGTCAATGCACCAACACAAAAAAAGTTAGAAATAATTGGGAAAAGGGAGCAGAAAGTTTAAGAGGGGAGAATAAGTGTGAGAGAAAACAGAGATACAGAGAGAAGGGGAAGTTGAGGAAGAGAGGACAGAGGAGAGAGAGAGTGTGTGGTACATCCCAGAATCAATTAAATATACAATCACTGTACATTACAGATTTACAAAGGGTTTTGGGGTACAATAAAATATCAACTTCCTAAAAATACTACTACAGCCAAAATTCATTAAATCTCTGTACACTGTAATGCATTATTCTTTTATAATAAATACTATTTACACAAAAATTACATATGATGAAAATAGAGGACCAAAAGTTCTGCATATCCAGTTATTAACAAGTCTTAACACCGCAAGTTTCACATGACAAAGTTAAAATGAGGTACTTACAATTTATTGCAGTTCCATTCCTTTAATAATTCAAAAATAATAAATATTCCACCCCGTAAAGTAATACTCTTTAAATGGTCTACATTGATACAGCCATGCTATTATAGATACAGCAGACTTTAAAATGAATATAAGCATGTGGCTATTACATTTTTACTTCCTTGTTAACAGTTTTAAAAGAGTTCTGGCATGAAAAATACAGGTCAATGATAATCACGAGAACATCAAATCTTACAGAAGTTCATGATTAAAAAAATAATAATAAGCAAACTTTTATAGCCTAGGAGGAAGAATCCTTTACTCATCATATTATAGTGGCTTTAAAGATAAAGACCAGTTATGGTCATGTGATTGCATTGTTAAAGAAACGTTGTGGAATCGATCAGAAAAGGTTGATCATCTAGCATATAAGTATTGGTGTGTCCTGCAAGGTTCTGGAATCATCGAAATGATAAGAAATTTGGCCCAGTCTTGGTAAAGTTACAAGCACTGTACACAGAAAGATGTATATGGGACTATACGCACACGTGCGCGACACATGCGTTTATCTCTCACATACCAATAGATAAACTAATTTACCAAATATATCAATTAGTAGGCGGTTTCCCGGCAAATTTGTTATCATCATGTATTAGTCAAAACATATTCTTTCACATGATTGGTAATAAGAGCTTCCATTTCATTTTTTGAAATTGGGGCGTTTCCAATACTGGTCTTTACCTTTAAGCAATCAAAGACATTACCATGTTATGTATAGCATTATCATATAAAAAGCTGCTAAGGCAATCATCTCACAGTAAAGGAAATAAAAATGTGAATGGAAAATATCTTTAAGTGTGTTTTTCTTTCTAAAAAGGGATTTGTTTGCTTAGTTTTTTTTATCACAAAAAATGTCTATATCACTAAAATTGCACATTATGAGGTGAATCTTCATAAAATTGGCATAGCAAATAAGCTGTAAATACATAGTGAAACAAAACAACCAGAATCAATCAAATCAGAAATGGCATAAAATCATATTATTGTTTACATAACTACAATGTCCTTGATAGTTGTAATTTTTTTTTAAATTGTTGCCATGGAAATACATCAATATTACTTTCTCATGACTTATGATTCATTTCTCATTCCATTAAAATCAATCCAGTCATTTTTATATGATTTAAAATATATTTATTTCCACTTGTATAATCTGATAAATCAAATCACACAGAACGTTTTTCTGCAAATGTCTAAGTGACAAAATTGCAACAAGTCTTTAAAATCGACTTGTCTTGAATAATATACACACCTAATAACATCCACCGACAGTATACCGGTACTGTCTCTATAATAGCATTGATTTTCACAAATAAATGTAAACAACCAAGCTAATTACTTGCTGTAAAAACAACAAAATACAAGGCACGACAGCAACAACATAAAAAATGATGCACAGGATACATGAGTTTTCAATTACCATGAAATCAAAACATGTCAATTTTTTTTTTTAATCTCATGCAGACCAACATAAAATATTGTCTGTTCTGATACCATGTCAAATATCGATACTGAAACAATAACATTTTAATGAATAAATGGCTGACTAAAATTAACATACACACAACTCTGTCCTCCCTAGATTTGTGTATTTACCACTATCAACATAAAACACGATGTCAGCGGTGGGATATCTAAAGCTAGAAGGGCGTTCAATCTGTGTTAAAGTATATGAGTTTACACCCTTTTGGCTCCAAACAGAAGATATACATGGTACAATCTGTATACAATATGAAAATACATGATAATAGAAAGTTAATTTGTCTTCATGGCCATTATCAGTATCATGTACATATATATCATTAAATGTTAACAGAAAAATTTGTGCTGGGTATGCTACTGTTATGCTTTGGTTAGATCTAATGTGTCTATAATATGTTGAGCTGAGCTGGTGAAAATTTTTAAATCCATGCTCATGATTTTTATGCCTGGATAAGCGCATCAAAATATTTCTCTATGGTTCAGACATTCTGTACTATAAAAGCCAACAATACAAAAAATAATCTGTAAATGTTATACTCAGTGGAGAATACTGAAATTCAACTATCTATCCTGAAGTGGCAGATCCAGGATATGGTGATAGAGGGAGTGTATTCATGTGATTCATGGATTCCATGAGAGTTGGCCAAAAAGATGGGATGCACACAGCTTCTGGGCCCCATGTAGATCCACTATGGCTGTCAGATGTCCTGTTTACTTTGATTTAAAAAAATGTCTAGCTGCTTAAACTTTCCC
>JAVYIG010010871.1:0-65505 GCA_035222895.1 Strongylocentrotus droebachiensis | reverse complement strand
TCCCAAATGAGAGGTGGTTTTATAAGGGGGAAGGTACCTAAGAGGGACATGTGAAAGGGGAGATGTGAAGGAATTTAGGGAATCATATACACAGTCTACTCCCGTTATAACGAGCACATATACGAGATTCCCTTTTAAAGACGCAATTCTACTACCGTCCCTGTTTCAAACATGTGCACATGGGTTAATTGGCTTGGTCGCAAGCACCTTGTTATTTTCTAAATGTGTTCATTACTGTTTAAACCAATTTCATTTTTTTTTCTATATATCTTGTCAAGATGCATTCATTCAAATTCTTCGACCGCTAGTTCTGAAATGTATTGTCTATGCGACAAACTGAATGTGAATAGCAACTGATTAAAATTGCAATGCATGTACATGTGAATTTATTAAGCAGTACTACTATATTAATATCTACAGTCACTTGTTTACCAGAAGCAAGAAGCTCTCTGGATCTACCGTATGCTTCTCACCCTCTTTCGCTCCGACTCTCCTACACTCTCTTCTAAACCAAAATTGTACTGTGTGGCTTATTCTTCTTTAAATATATATATTTTCAACTAAAAGTCAAATGTACTTTATATGTTCTTGTACAATACCCAAATGATTTTTCTGCAAATATTAATAAAATCATACAGCTTGAATTAATGTACACTGAAAATGAACATAAAGATTTATGTAATTATTTTAAATGTCAAAACTTTTATTCTTCAAAATATGATATGCTTTTCTTTTCACAACGGCACATCAAAGAATCACGCTTTGAAGCACCACATGAAATGATGCAATAGGCAAGCGCTGGACATAATTTCTTTTTCTTTTTTTTTACAATGCAAGTAAATCGATATGATATGATACATGTTATGATACATATGTACATGAATTAAGCATGTTAAACATTTCAGAATGTTCTACGTATTTATGTACCAACATTTAGCCTATCGTAATCAAGCTCATTATTCTCGATTGAATGAACTAAAATCCTCATAGTTTAAAAGCCTTGATAATATATAACTGTAATTTGTGTTGAATAGAAATAGTAAAACAAGAATTCCCATCAATGAAAGATACTATTAAAGCTCCAATCAATGACAAAGTGAGACTAGAAATATCACTGAAAGTATCAATATCGAGAAAAAATTCTGATCTGAAATATATCTCACACTTCTGTTGCATTCCCATGAACTCTAAAATGGAAAACTTGATCAAATAATTATTCCTCTACGATATTCTGAACTAAAATATTGTTTTCTGATGCATTAAAGGGACCAGAAAGTGAGAGATCATGGGGGAAAGGCATGGTATCCTCGGATGAAACAATTACATAGCCAGCTCTCTGATGGCGCAGTCACATTTCCACTGCGGGCCCGCACGACGTGTAGAAAACAGTTCTTTTTGCCATTTCCATAAGGTGCAGTACAGCGGAAATGTGACTGCGGGCGTTAGAGAGAGGGCCTGATGGGTGTTACATAATCCCCGGCGACAAACTGTCTGGGGGAAAAGCAAATAAAGATATTGCGAGACCTGGATTTTCTCCAAGGTTAGGCTAAACAACCAGAAGTAAACTAGCCTGTGTTTTGTATTTGGAAATGTTGGAGCATTAGTATACAACAAGTCGTTTCTTCGATAGTGAATATGGTGAGACCTGTTAAGAGTCTAACGTTAAAGACCAAGTATTGTTGAGAAATGCCAGAACCCGAAGTATTTGAATGGACTGAGTCGGTCAACTTCGTACTGTCCGAACATTTATTACAGTTAGTCCGACGGCCTCGCACGACGGATGGGTTATAATGCAAACAGGCATTTTGCAAATTCTGTATGATAAACTTTCCCATGATCCCTCACTTTCTGGTCCCTTGTATATCTGAAATTAGCGCAGAGACCATGTTGCCCCTTAATCTTATCTTATAACATCATTGCCACTCCAGTGTGTATGGTTTAAATTTTTGATTTGTCAGTTACATGGTAATATTTGTACCATTAAAAATATGTTCTGCTTCACTGTGGTCTCCACTTTACCAATGCCAAACATTAACAGTATAAAAACTTCAATATTTTACCACAGCTTTTAAAGCCACAGCAGCCCTGTATGGCACCACCTTGAGTCCGGAGCTACATGTATACTCAAAATGTCCTGTCTTCTAATCCAGAATGCAATATTCTGATCTTGTACTATATATGCCCATTAAAAATATTACAAATGTATCTATTCTTTTGTATCTTTATAATTTATAACATTCATACAACTGATATGTCTCCAAGTAACAAAATGTTATCATTAATCCAATTATAGGCTAATTTATACTGAAATGTACAATGTATTGTCAATCATTGTATCAAAACGTATATTTATCAAGACTAGCTTTACAGTGTATGCCCTAATCCCTTCGTGACCAGGACCATCAGCATAGTGTTACAGGACGGTGCACCATTAATACATCCATACACAATATTTCAAGATTCTTTATTTTATGGAATGTTTATGGAATCAAAATTACCGCTTCATACTCATTTACATGGGCGTACACTTCCAAGATAATTTTTTCATCAAATATAAAGTGATAAACATAATTATGACCTAATGTTGTTTACAAATTAGCTTGCACTGAAAAACGGACAAAGACAATTTGGACCATTGTGACTTCATTGTGATCTCAAAAGACATTGAAGTGTCATTAAGACAGGAATGATTCTCGATTTCACAAATTCCAAATGAATTCCAGTCCTCACCAGATCTGATATGCAGTGCGTCCCCAAAGAACAAAAACCCTAAATCAAAGGGTTAATTTATGCAGACTAAGTGCTCTATAAACTAATTCCAAGTCATATGCTTTCAAATGATACCTTAATGACACTGATCCATACACACTTCACCGAGCTCTATTGTTTTGAGCATGGCATGTCAAAAACCATTCTCGACTGCACAGTCTGAATGAATGCCCTTACGAGATAAGAGAAATACCAGACCCTTAACCGATTACTCCTTGATATATGGCGATACATACTATTACCAAGTTTGAAGTTCTAACCTCAAACGGATCTTGAGATATCACTAAAAACCTCTAACTTCATGTAAATATACCACTGTGACCTTTGACCTACTTACTCCAATATCTTATTGCTTGATCTTCCTATGGTGATACATACTACTACAGTCCACTACCGTTATAACGAGCATGGATACAACAAGATTCTCCCAGTCATGTGCACATGTGTCTATGTGTTCAGTACATGTATAATGAGGTAATTGGCATGGTCTTGAGCACGTCGTTAAAATGAGAGTGGACTGTACCAAGTTTGAAGTTCCTACCTCAAATGATGCTTAACATATCGCCAAGCAGTGGGACCAACTGACGTACAGTTCTTGAGCCGATTAAATTGTATCATGTGTTAGGAGTGTTTTTATCACGAAGCATAGATGTTCAGCTTCATGCAGATGTAATAACAACACTTTTGGCAAGTGAAAAAGTCACATTTGTATTCTTTCTAGATCCACAATTTCACCTATCTTACCGAATATTCCATTAAACTCAATCAAATACAATAAAAGATTGATTCTTCACCTTATAACCAAAAACATCAAATTTGATGTTTTAGAGCAGCAAGGGCCAAAATAAAAGTGGTCTTCTGACAGGTTCTGACTCGTTAAATATGCAGAACCTGTTCCGGTCATGCATACAAGTTGGATGAAAGAAGCCACTTTCTGCGGACCTGTAGACTGACTGGTACCCGCATAGTGTATTATGTCTGTAAAAATTTGAGAACTTGGATGAACATCTTCTAAGGAAATATATGAGCTCCTCATCTCACACAGATCGAGTGTCCTCTTCAATCAGTTGTTTCCCAAGTTAGATACACTTCTGCAGATAGAAAAAGCACATACATGTATGAAAGGTATGAAACGGTCAATGTTGTACCACATGGTATGTAAAGTATTCTAGGGTTTCAGCAAGCACTTATCACAACAGTAACAGGTTAAGATCATGTTTTTCAATGAAAGCTCAATTAAATTTTGATTATTACATCATTAAGCTAACAAAACAGTGATATAATTGACTTGCCCACTGTAGTTCTTGTTCAGGGAGATCACAAAAAAATACAACACAAAAACAACAAGGACAGTCAGAACAATTTATGTCTACAGGACTATACTATTATATTACTAGGCAAGGAAGTCACTAACATCTGGGGACTGAATGAACATAAAGTTTATGACTTTATGGGATGAACCATGATCTTTGACCTACATACTCCAAAATCATTCTTGGCTATAGTATGATACCATGTACATGTACCTTCATATCAAATTTCATCAAAATCTGTCAAACATTACAAAAGTTATCGAATGGAAACTAGTGTTCACAAGACTTTTACGAATGGCTGGACAGACAGAAGGACATACGGCAGTGTGACATTCTTGAAATTTTCTTATTGAGGAAGAAATGTGTATTCCTAGAGACATATATACCTGCATTGAACACAAAGCTGAATGCCTCTGGGTATAAGACGTAATTCAGGTAAGAACTTGCCCTGAGAAAGAAAAAAAACACACAACAAAAGCAACATTGTTATGGTCTATATATTCACGATTAACAGCGCCACTACTGAGAATACTACGAGTATCTAGACAAAAAAAATAGCCTATTTGAAGCTTAATAATAGTGATTTGCAGCAAAAATCTGATTTCATGCATAAATTAGTATAATTAGCATAATCAAGAAAATTACATTGTTTTGTAAAAAATTAATGATAAGACTTTGGAGATTACGTCATGGGCAACGTGCGTGCTGATTTTCATCGCGATTGCGCGGTCAACGGCCGAGATCTCAGAGGGGGGCCTGACAAGCCCCCCCCCCCCCCCCCCCCCCCCGGGCTATACAGTTTCAAAATAGCCCGGGCTATATAGGGTTAAAAGACCATTGTCTATATGTATCAATGGATTGACAAAGATGTTCCATTTATGTGACCCCATATAAACATCTGACCCAATATCTTCTCTCACAGAATATAATGGACAGAATGTACTTTGTAGGTACAAATTCACCTGTGTACCCATGATACATGTAAGTGAAAGTTATCCCTTATTTGCTCAAGGGAGACACATAGCCCTAATCAACCTATACAATAGATTACCCTATCTGCCAACCCTCGAAGTCAAGAAATATGGTCAAATGATTAAAAACAAGAGAATGAGTAAATTACTCAGTGCGAAATATATGGAAAAGAAGCATTTTTTTTTTATATTGGAATAAATTGAATCAATTTGCATAAATAATGTTTGTGTAGAACTTCTGTGTGTTTCATGTAGTTTTACCAAATGGAACAAAAAAAAACTCCAAACCATCAACAAATGAAAGAGGAGTAGCCTTTTTTTGTGATTTTGCATGGACGGACACAAGAACGCACACATGTATGGAGCCTGTTTTATAGCCCCCTCGCAAAGTTTGTTTGGCTGGGACAAAAAAATGTCAAAATGTCAAAATAGGAACATCCATGAATCTTAAATACAATTATATAGAAAGATTTTTTTTTTTACAAAAATAGGGACACATGCTTGTCAAAGGTGAAAAATGCTCATTCTTTCTCCAAAAATAGAGACAGTTCTTCACAGGTGCGTGTCAACAATTATGCAATATGAAAAACTGTTATTAGTACCTCATTTGAAAACTCTCCTAGTCCATCATAGCTGAGTTCCTTCAATACGACCAATTTCCTCTCCATGAACAGGTCATGTCTTGATGATCTAAGTTACATTACAAACAAAGAAATATTTTGTTAAACAGTTATAGTTTAAATAAAAGGTTTCTAGAATAACAAATATGATCTTTTAATTTACTTGTACTCAGGTGAGTCATAAGTCATAGACTAGTTACAATTTACTCTCAAGAAAGGAGGGGGTTGGGGAAGGGGTCTCTAAGGCCAGACGCTTCAAAGAAACAAACCCATTCCTATCGAAGCATGACTCGGTCTAAATAGCCCCCATTAAAAGATGCTCAAAACAGGCTCCTACTTACATAAGTAAAACTTATCTCCGATCCTACCATTACGTAAGATTGATTGATTGAAATGGTATTTATTATTCAAAACCACATTGCAGCTCAAAGGCTGAATGACATGGCATATAATTAATATTACCTCACTTTTCCGGCAACAATAGCTTCCACGTGGTTAAGTACATCAGCAAATGGTACAGCAGCCATCTAAGAGAAACAAATATGTTCAAAGTGTATGTCTGCAGTCGCAATCTATGGCCCAGATGAAAGAAACATTAAGTGCTCAAGGGCCCGTACCCAGGCTTTATTTGGACTTTCATCACTGAGTCACAACAGGAATCTTGTCTTGGTTCTTTGACTAATAAATTTGCATATCACTGCTAAAGGATCATAGAGCGTCCTCCCCAAATCATAAAACAGATTATTATTATTATTATTATTATTTATTCAACCATAAAAAAATTAAAAAACCATGTACGGGGTATATAGGTATATACAGACTGAAATAGGAAAAATACAGTAAGATAAAGAAGGGATGACATGAATAACCCTACAAATTTCATACCTTTATCTCAAATACTTTTTGAGTTATTGGCATTAGCGTAGCATAGGTTCGCACATATATATCTAAATATTTGTATTTGTGTTGCTACAGTACACAAGTCAATGAGAAGATCATCATTTAAAAGCTGCGGGGGGGGGGGGGGGGGTCAGAATAGGATTAGAGTCACAAAAGCTCGCACCAAAAAAAAAAACCTTGAACATATCACGGCGAATGCTCCCCGCCCTTAACCCTTACTGTACTGGGGGGGGGGCCTGGGAGGCCCCCCCCCTCGACATTTTCGGAGATTGCGCCGCAACCGCTTGGAATTTTGAATTGTCGTTTCATGACTTTTTTCCCTCAAGTCTTACGCACATTTTGATACCATTTTCGTCGAAATCGGATATACCTGTAAGGCGTTACATAACAATTAGTATGCGCATGTCATCAAAAAAACAAGCAAAAAATAAGAATCGCATCAAAATTTGCATAAATTATCATTATTAATTACATTAAAATAACTTTTTTGTGTTAAAAAAGAAGTTTCATATGAATAATGAGTTATCACATTCAAAAAGTGGAGTTTGACACGTTTTCTGTAAAACGCATAAAATTAGCGCATTTTGCATAATTAATTAGGCTAACGACAAAAATTTGCATATTCGGAAAAAACTAATTATACCATCTTGTTCCTTACGTAGATATATACAAACATGCAAATTTTCGTGTTCATCGGACAATCGACGGCCGAGATCATAGGGGGGGGGGGCCTCCCAGGCCCCCCCCCCCCAGTCAGTGGGTGCTCAAAATAGCCCAGTACAGTAAGGGTTAAGGGTTACCAAAAAAAAAAAAAGCTGCAAGGCACTAAATGCTATCACTAGTGTTTGTAATATTATGTAACAATTAAGCCCTCAAAATGCATTTCAGAAGCATCATCACAGGACTTCTACATACTGTTGTGTAGTATTAAGTATAACTACATATAATATTACGTGTTGTTCCCTTTTTGACTTTTACCTATCCCCCTCACTTCCTGACCACCTGTCCTAACAAGTCCCTGTTTATTATCCCTTTATCCAGGAACACATTATGTTCCCATTAAGATACAGACCCCCTATTATTTGACCATAAACATAACCCCCAGAGATAGCACATGTATGACTTCTTTGTCCCATGAACGATGACTCATAGACCACCCCTTGACCACTCCATCTCCCTTGACCACTCCTCCAATCCCATAGCAACCATGATGGACAAGTGCTATAGACCAATTAGAACCCTTTACACTTTTACCCCAGTAAGAATAAGATGCCCCCAAATTTTACCTGATAGTGGAGTTTCTCCATTATAGAGAAACTTCTCATCTAGCTACCAACTCATCACCACATAATTCTGGTAGACTATCGAATTGAGGAGCTTTGCTCCTTACTCGATATATTCATATTGTTCTTCAACTTTACCTATGCCATCTGGACTCTGCCTGATAAATATAATTGAATTGTAAATACATCAACTTGTACCTCTTCGCTTCATTTACGGACTCCTCATATAATTATACGATCCCTACACAACAATACATGTAAAACTTAGAGGTATAATTTTCAGCAATATATAAACCTACCTTCAAGTCTGCAGCAGTGTTGACAGCTTCTTGGGAGGATGCCTTCTCAACCTTATACATATCACCTGTAATGAAAAATTATCATTAAAATTCATTAGTAACCTTGCAGGAAATTAAATTGAATCCATATCGAATGAGTGTTGTGGAAAACATATCTACAATTAATAATTGAAAGAATTAATTGGAAAATGTATCTACAATTTTTTAATTAAAATAATTCATTGTAGAAAAGTTGAAATAATATGTCTGTATGCTAATGATAACTCCATACAGCATCTGGACTATGTGAATTTGACCCTCAATCTAATCATTAATGTAATAGTTCATTTATCTTAACGTGGTTGAGACAGAATTATTGTTTCTCTTCTATTTTGGAACAAGTACCAGGTATTCTAGCATCAACCAGATTTCAAGGTTTTTAATCACTGGCCTATACAGGGTCCTAGGTTACTTACATACTTGTACATGTATAAAAATAACTTTGTTCTATTTCCCCCTCCTCTCTGACATGAATGAATAATAAAAATTCATACCAGAAATTAATACCTTGTAATCCCTCTCAGTTACATTTGTCTCGTCAATAATCGTGGAAATTTATTAAAGATAAGTAGATTACAAAAGACAGAAACATACCTTTCTTATATCCCACACCAGCTATAGAAGGTGATGCAAGATCAATATCAGTCACAGACACCTTCTCATCATCATACAGGATCCACGTTTCCTTACAAACAAGTGCAGTGTAATGTCCACTGGACATGGTGCTTCCTTCATGCATCTAATGACAAGAATGAAAGAGGATTGGGTCACCTCCCATTTCCTAACTGCATAAAATATCCACTTTCATTTTCTTTTTTCTTTTTTTTGATGGAATAACTATTCTCATCAAGGGATTGTACAGCAACTTATTCAAAGGGGTGATTTCCCATAGATATTTCTTTATGAGACTTTCAGATTGGTATTTTAAAACTATAACTCATGTTTATACCATTTTCAAGAAACAAAATGAGTTTAATTTATTCTAAATATGTTAATAAATATCTTTAAGCTTGCTTTACGTCTTGCACTCGTCTGAGTCACACACATAGATTACCATAAGTAATGTTTGGAACAGAATTTCAAAATCATACATGTGTAGAAATTCTTTGTACCTCTAGTAACCCACTACAAAACAACAACGGCATAAGTTCATATTGGGCCTATTGACCTAAAAATTGTCAAATACTACCATATACGTTTTAACTCTTACCATTAAGCTTCCAAGGTGATATTCCTGCATAAATCCGTCTTCAAGTGGAAGGGAGAGGCAATGGCTGACATTCATCCTTTCTGTATTTTTGGTAAGTCGAGATTCGGACAAAGCTTGCCGGACCTCTGATTCTTTCCAGCGCTGTAGCGTGACCCACAGAAAGTCTGGCGGTGACTCTGCCACTGGCCTCTTTTCCATCTTGGTCAGGGTCTGTCCACTTTAAATCAAATTAGTGGGAAAATGTCAATTATAAAGCACTCAACAATTTTTTGTTTGAAATAGAAAAAACAAAAACAGTTTTACTCATTTGATATACACTAGCTGTGCAATATTAGGAACAGTAAAATAACAATGGCATGGTATCTCAATAAAAAGAATGTGCTCAATGATTTTTAAAAAAATAGCATAAAAAATAATGATTTCTAAATCAGAAATATCAACAAGTGCAGGTATCTGAAAAAGGGTAACATGATTTCATGTTTTGTTGCTTCTGCATTCTACTGGGATGGAGCCGTAATCAAGCTCTCCCCCAAGCCTTGATGCGTCACAATTAGGGCACTTAAGTTCATTGTGCCCCTGCAAATGACAACAGCTAAAACAGAAGGTAAACCAAATGGAAAAAAAAACTAAATCAGAAACAAATATCTATAAGCAGTTTTCTGTTTGATAAAGGAGAACTTGTGTCAAATAAAGATATTATGAAATAATCAGACCAATTTGTTATATTCACTGCCCAATCAATACTCATAGATATACTGAAATGTTTGCTGAATAGCATTTGGCAAGTCTGGTCTGCCATTTCAGGATATTTGTTTATTTAAAGAGCTGATGTTTTTTACTAGCATCATGGCTCTTTACAGGCACATCTCAGTCTGGGCCCTATGAGGTTCATGTACCAAGCACAGACTGTTAGTTTAGTCTTGCCCCCTTGAAATCAATTTAATTGACCTGGAGCTTTGGGCATATTTCCGGACCCCCGTACAATTGAAAATTTTGAGGTATCCTTTTTTCAGCCTAGCCTACCTTCCCTAAAGAAGTCCTAAAAAATTTATTTGAAAACCCACAACACATTTTAAAGAGGTAATTTAAAAATGGCAATTAGGACTTTGACACTCATGCACATTTTATTTTTATAGTAGGTTTACGTAATAAAAAAAAGGAAAATATAATAGGGAATTCATGTAGAATCAAAACTTATACCTTTGAAGGAAAGTGCATTTACTTGAACCACAATGGAGACATTGCGAGGACAGGATGTCAAGCATAAACCGTCCAGCATCGTGTTGCTCTGCATCGTTGTAGGAAGGCAGAAGATCCTTCAAACTCTGTACAGCCTTCTTCACTGCAGCAGTGTTATCTGCATTATAAAGTTGTAAGACTCCATCAAGGGCAGGGATCTTGTGTACAGTCTGTTCCCTGTACAAGTGGACAACTGGAGATGCTACAAGAATTTGTGCAGTGGCATTCATATAGCACGCATTCCCGGTATTTCTTATACCCTATGAGAGAAAAAAATAGGAATGAAGAGGTGACAACAAAATTATTTTAAAAGTATCTGTCAATTCTTTTGTAGGCCTATAACATTGTTTTACAAATTTCTTATGTATGCTATTGTTTTTAATTCTGATGTATTTTATTGATTTGAGACTTCTGATATTTAAGGTCATTATTTAGATCAATTTTTTAGCTTGCATAAATGATAAATCAAGTCTAAAGATTGAAATATAACTGATTTATAAACCAAACTAGAAACTTCACTTTGCCACGCGTTTTGTACACAATTTTCGGCTTGATCTTTACTCACAAAATATCAGGTACCTGTAACCGCTAGCGGAATGTCCGATTTTCAATAATTTGGTGTCAAAAGATTTGTAAGTCATAAAAAAGTCATAAAGCGAATTGCTGAAAACGCGTTGGGTTTGATTGCGGGACAAACATTTTCTAGCCGCTAGCGAAAGAAACAAGACAAATGCGACTGCGTCTCTTATGTGCCTCCGCATATGACCTCTTTGACCTTCTACCTCATTACTCCATCAAGTTTGAAGATTATACTCCAAGTGGTTATCGAGATATCGTGATAAAAGGCCAATACCTGGAATTTCATAGGTTAACCTCTGTGACCCTTAAGCTGTGACCCAAGTTCTCCAAAATCTAATCAGATCGTCTTTTGACAGTGATATAAGCTATCACCAAGTTTGATGTTCATATCTCAAGTGGTCCTTGAGATAACGCGATAACGAGGCCACTAGCTGGAAATTCAAATATTGACCTCTGTGACCCTTGACCTTTGACCTACCTACTCCAAAATCTAATCAGATCGTCTTCCTATGGTGATATATACTATCATCAAGTTTGAAGTCCATATTTCAAATGGTTCTTGAGATATTGCGATAACGAGGCCAATACCTTCAAATTCATAAGTTGACCTCTGGGACCATTGACCTTTGACCTACGGACACCAAAATCTAATCAGATTGTCTTCCTATGGTGATACATACTATCATACAGTTTGATTTTCATAAAGTTTCATAAGTTGACCTCTGGGACCCTTGACCTTTGACCTACGGACACCAAAATCTAATCAGATTGTCTTCCTATGGTGATACATACTATCATACAGTTTGATTTTCATATCTCTAGTTGTTCTTGAGATATCGCGATAACGGGAAAGCGGGATGGACGGACAACCCGCAAACATGATGCCTCCGGCCGGCACCACCTTTAGTGGCGGAGGCATATAAAGTCATGAAGCGAGACAAACATTTTGTAAGGCCCCCCCCCCCCCGTTGAAGTTTAAGGGTCTATGCACTGAACTTCAAATAAAGAAGAATTTAATTGAAGATACTGTATAAATGGTTATGTTCGCGGTGCTTTTATTTTCGCGAATTTCGCGAATCGCCTTTGAACCGCGAAAATAACAACACGCGAATAAAAAAGGGCGAAAGTTGAAGTAACGATTAGACCCTCGCAACTGGGAAATTAACATCACGCAAAAATGTCCGACAAGTACCCATTCGCGAAAATATCTGTACCGAAAAATTTCAGCTCGTACAGTACTGATCATGAAGATGTTTACTTTTTGTGGGTGGCTAGAATTATTAGACGGTATGAATTGTAAAGATTTTTTTCTTTCAAAGTAACAAAAAGTAAGTAAGATAATATATAGGCTCACAACTTTACATCTGATTACCTCTAAATGTACAGTAATACACATTTATTATTTTTTCAACTGAAGAAACAAAAAGAAACATACCAAGCCAGTTGGTGCATGTGAACATTCTGACTTTGCAGCAGGTTGTTTGTCTTTTTGTTTGGCTTGTTTGGCTTGTTGTTTGGCTTGTTGTTTGGCTTGTTTGGCTTGTTGCTTGGCACACTACAAATGACCAAAACATAAAAAAGATAGGCCTACAATCAGATGATGCAAGTTAGGTTTAAAAATTCTTGGACATAATTATTGCAAATTAAGGTCAGAATGGAAGAAAACAAATCTTTATGGAGTCCAAGCAAGAGTAAATAATGAACATGAGAACTTCCACAAAATAAGTACCATTTATAATACTGCCAGACATGGCATCTGTTGTTGCTCACATTAGATAAAAGTCGTCAGTAAGTGATTTAATAGGTGAGTATGAAAGACGTTGACTACAGTAAATGACAAGTTAATAAAATGTAACATGTGATTTGAATTAGAAAAATAATTAGTCAATAATATAGATATATTGACTGCCTTGAGAGGCATACAATGATAGATCTAGTTGTTTCTATGCTCGAGGGGACCTCACAAGTGCTATGACCCCAAAACGTAGCCGCAGGGTCATGGCAGGTTGTGAGGTCCCCCAGAGCCCATAGAAACGACCATGTCTTGAATATTAAAAGCAGTCAATGTATCGTTTATATACTGAAAAAACAAGAAGATCTAACTTAACAAGATCGTAGTTTAGATCGTACAACTCAACGGGACATCCGACACTCTACATTGACAGTCGAGTACGTTGGACATGACAGCACAAAAGCAATTGGACGTGATGCAAAGAAGCCGGTAGCCCGCCGTGCCTGAGTAACTGTTAGTTTTGATTTCCCTTTCTTTTTATGATGTCAATATGGGACTTAAAGGTACCCATTAAGTGATCCTGGCATTGGTTGGTTTATCCATTTTTGCCTCTTTGGAAATAAAGTTCCCTAAAACCGAAGCGAGACTAGAATACAAATCGTAGTCGACACTAGTCAATCGCCTAAATGTAGCGACTAGGGAAAATTCCTTTACGTCTATGGTATCTTCGCTACACATCGCGCAGAGGAAATTAATAACACAGGTAAACCAAAGGGGATCGCAGCAAAATGCGTTACAGGCGGGTACAAAATAGATATAAACCGGGGCGACTGGGAAAAATTGAACGATGAATTTCTTAACAGGCATGGTTAAGGACATGACTACACTTTTAACCAATCAGAAGACACTTGTATTAGTAAAGATTCTTAAAATGAGGTATGTAAAACAATAAAGCTTAAATCATGAAATGGAGCCAGTCGTCGGCCGCCTGGGTCTGGTCTTCAGCCACCTTATCAATCTTCTCTCTAATTTCTTATAATAAACTTAATATGGTCTAATTCTCAATCAATATCATAAGGTACATGTAGCTACGTCAATAGTTTTTACAACTTTATGCTTGGAATGTTAAAGCTTCACGAGAGGATTTCTTAAGAAAGAATTTTTACTGTAACTCTCATTGTGTTAGATCGGATGCTCGATCTGCATATGAACGAAAACAAGGAAACGCAAAGCGTAGCATCCCCCTCGCAGGGTACAAATGGCCTATGTATAGTCAGAACAAGTTTATACCTCCATTAGACTTATTACTAGGCAAGGAAATTACTAACATCTGGGGACTGAATGAACAGAATGTTTACTACTTTATGGAATGAAATTACTAACATCTGGGGACTGAATGAACAGAATGTTTACTACTTTATGGAATGAAATTACTAACATCTGGGGACTGAATGAACAGAATGTTTACTACTTTATTGAATGACCTATGACCTTCGACCTTTAACTTGAATACTCCGAAATTAATCTTAGGCTGTATTTTGATACCGTGTACCTTCATCCCAAATTTCATTAAAATCCGTCAAACATTACAAAAGTTATCGAACGGAAACCACATTTTCGCATATTTTTCATGAGCTATGAACTTTGACCTTTGACCTACATAGGCCGAAATCGAAATTGAGGTGTGTTTTGATACCAGGTACCTCCATATAAAATTTTATTGAAGTTCCGTCAAACATTACTAAAGTTATCAAATGGAAACCACATTTGTTACGGAAGTATCCCTCCAGAGGGATAATAAAGTCAGAAAAAATCTTGGACCCAGGAGGGATTCGAACCTGTAACATCTACCGAGCTATCCGGGAAGCGTACTACACCACGTTGCCATCTCTGGTTCTGCGGAGAAGACACGATGAATTAGGAACAAATACCCCAGGGCTCTTACTCTTAGTTCTGACTCATTAATATTCAGTCCCCAGTAGGACAATTAAAGATTAGGAATGTTAAAGCTGGGTTATAGTTTTGGTAGCAAAAAGAGAATTGGCATGAAACTGATCAAATATAGTCTGACATTGTCCGGAATGCCTAAATCTAGATCTATTTGAGACTTCTACTTCTAGTTTTAAACAATGAACGTTAGACTTAACTTAAGAGTTAAGGATTTCAAAGAAAATGATTTTCAAGTGCAAAATAGACACCCATTAATAAGCCATGGCATCAGCATATTATCATAGAGGTCCAAGTTAAACGTTAGATCTACTAGATTCCTCTAGGCTCTAGTCTAGATCTAACATTAGATCTATGAGTATGACTAGATCTAGATTCTATACCCACTTGACTGAGTTCGGTTACGAGGTCGATCTATCGATAGGTTGACCTCGTAGTCATACTCATACTCAGTCATAGTCGTACTCGTACTCAGTTGTACGTATGTGATATCAAGATATAGATCTAGGGTATTATTACCTAGGAATTTTTCAGAAACACAATGCATAACTTACCTGTAGTGTAGACCCTCTAGACTAATTCTGTGAGCCCATCATGTGTCACACTCAACTTGAACTTTGCTGCTTTCGATCGGAGCCCCCTCTTCTTGTTGTCATTCCGGATAACTCCTATTCGCAAGAAACCTTTCGATGTTCCTGCAATCATCAACAAATTGCTCATCTGCCATTTTGTATGACTATCGCTCATACGTACGACTACGATGACAATGAATGCTGAAGGTCGATGCTGTCGAAATTCACGTTGACGTTATCGAGTTCGCGCCCAGATCAGCATGCTGTGTCGCAATATATCGTGCCGAGTACCGCGCGGGTAATTCCGTACGAGGTTATAAACCTTATTATTAAGTAATATTTCAAAAAAAATAATATTGGTTTTCATTCCAACAATAAATACAAAAGTATCAAGATAAAGCTAAAATTTATTTTTACCACGGTTTATTCGACACAAGTAATAAAAATATACGCGATTATATAAGCAGAAACGTTCGGCCAATGTCGGATAAGAACGGCGGCTTTCGAACGTATCTGCGAACAAGTCGATCCAGTAGATTCGTTCCGAGGAACAAATCGGCGCGCCGATTTGTTCCGCGGAACCCGGAACAAATCGCCTACCACACCGGCGCATTGCAAATCGGAAAAAGTCGTGAGCCCGACCTTTTGTCAGGATTTGCATTGCGTGTTGCTAGCGCGCTGCGCGTATACAGGGCGTGTCCTCCGCGTATGTCCCAGGCCTGTCTAATTATACCATCCTCATAATTGTGCTGCCAAGGGTAACTAAACAGCAGGCTTGTCAAAACGTATTGTCAAAATCCTTTGCACCAAGTTTGGGCTGAAGCAATGAATGTGGGTTAAAAGCCATTATGCGTGTGTTATCTCATTCCAAAACAATTGCTTCTTTCTTTACATCGACTATTAGGCAGTTTGACTATTTAAAGTGTTAACATCATCAACTCAAAGTCAAAGAAATGCTTATTACAAGCAAAATTTATGATATTCTCTTCGTTACGATGATTACAATCTTGCCTTCATTCGTATCCCTTATTTATGGTAACCTTCTCGTTGAGTGATACAAAATGGATAAAGTTCACCAGGGATGATACCTTTTTTTAAATGAGTCTGTTGTAAATTTCTTTGATATTTATCATCATTAAGTGTTCTTTCTTGCAATTGGAGTTAGTGACCTTTGAGTTTTCGATCGCTTTTCGAGATAAACACCTTTAATATGCCCTTCTGCGTGTGAAATGGCGCAGTGGACAAGTGAGCAGAGAGAACTTAGATATTATTAAGCAAGAAGTAAGTAGGCTGTTTACAATAGTTTAGGGTTATCCTGTTGATTGAATCAAGGTTCTGTGAAAGCCTAGTTACATTGCACCATTTTAAACAATGAAGCACTGAAGCACGATGCACAATTCAACTTTTAATTGAAGACCAAAAATGCGCATTAATATGGCCAATCTACGTTGGTCCCTAAAGCCAAGACTTGGAACAAGGCGATTTTGACAACACTTGTTAAACACCCTGGTGCTCATTCACCCGTGGCAGAAATTATTATGAATAGGGTTTTATTGGACAGATAATAAGTTGCTCTGCATCACGAAATCAATTTCAAAGTCAGTTTGGTTATGGCTTTTCAATTAGAAGCTACACAAGTTGGGTAGATTTATTGATACGCCCTGTGTCTCGTTGTCATAAAAGTTCTGTAAAGTCATCCGAGCCATTTCTTTCAGTGCACATTTGTTTCCTCACGCCCTGGCTTCCCACTTAGCCAAAAAATGAAAAGGCTCAGCAAATTAATTTTGTACCTTTAATAGAAATCTATTTTCTCTTACAAGCCAGCATAACAATTATGCATGATGCTATGCATTCCTTCCACAAAAGAGGAACTACAGAAAGAAAAATAAAAGAGTCGAAACAATGAAGGGGGAAAGTCACATTTTTCCACTACGCTCGGTTGAGAGATTTTGCATGGGGGAACACAGATATATCAAGCGACCCTCAAGTTCAATATAGGCCGTCATTCGAATATTTTTGTTTAGTTCAGATCAATACAGTTTATTTTACCTTTTATATTTCACGTGTCAATTCGTTTACAAGAAATATAATTCTTATAACACTACAGCGGTATATTAAATCACATTGGTTTGCTTGTACAGTGAAACCTGTCTATAAAGACCACCAAAGGGAGTCAAGAAAAGCGGTCTTTATAGGAAGATGACGTTTCAATGAAAAAACTTTTTCAAGGGAAACAAAAAATGTTGTCTTTGTATAGACAGGTGGTCACTATTAAAAGCAGATTTGGCTGTAGTTATACTTGTACATCAACATTATAAAAGGGGACGTCTACCCTAATATTAGGTAGGTTTTGATAAAAGCAGAAAATGAGGGACACAAATTAGTGAGAGTTTGAGCAATATCCGATTCACGGGGGTTCGGGGGTTACCCCCTCAATTTTGTTTTGCTTAAGGGGGTGGGGGGGGGGGCAAAACAAAATTGTGCTCACTAAGCCCCCCCCCCCCCCCCCCCACTGAGCGTATTATCGGCTGGCGCGATTTTCAAATTTTCAGGGGCCAAAAAGAAAAAGAAAAAATACTCACTACCTCCCAAACCCCACCCCACTGAGCGAAATATCGGCCGGCGCGATTTTCGAATTTTCGGGGGCAATTTGTTTTTTTAGTGCTCACTACCCCCCCCCCCCCCCCCTCCCCCCCAATTGTTTGTGGCTGCAAATCTCCTCTTTTTAATGGTTATTCACAATTTCTAGCCAGGCGACTAGCTTCTATCTAATTTGACCTGCTGTGATGTATATTTCAATAACAATTGTTTTTGAAATTTTATAAATTTAGAAAAAAATCTGTTTTTTTCGTCTTTTCAAAATGAAACTATTCGCGATGACGTCCGTTTGTGCATTTCAAATCTCAATCTTCATCCACGAGTAAACATTAATCTTTTTTTTTTTTAGGGGGAAGGGGTGAGGAGAGAGAGAGAGACAGAATCAAGCCCATAGTACCTCATTAACACCAATGACAAAAGACTGAATATGAAATTACATGAATTGTTGCTATGTCGGGTAAGCGTTCCGGAGGTCATACAATATATGCATAAAATTTGCATATATTAATAAACCGGTCTACTGCTTGAAGATATCTTATCATAGTAAAACACAGACAAGCCTTGTGGCTCGTCTCACATGAAAATTACCATATAAGTCATACATAATCATAATCATTGAATTTTACCTTGAGTTGATTTTGTAGTGTTTGCGATAATGTTGTACACTTTCAGGTAATGTTTAGAACAATAGCCAAACTAAAGTGTAGAAGGAAAAGAACTTCCATCTTCTTATTTGTTTTCTTTGTTCTCGAGGTCATATCGTCATTAAGCAAAATTCAAATTCAAATTCAAATGATTTTATTTCTCTTGTAAAACATAATACAATACAATTGCAGTGTTATTTGCAATTTAATATAAGTATATTACAAAACATATACAATGAAACAAGACAAATATAATAGTAATGGCACGACAAAAGAGGAACTAAACAGAAGCAGGGCTTATGAAGTGTTAGTGCATCAGAGAATGTTTTAAAATACTTCTTGAAAACAAAGTATACCTGAAAATCAAAAAAACTTAAATATATAACAATAAAGACATTCTGATATTGGAAAAGAGATTAAAAGATAGTGGAAAAAATGGGAGAAAATAGAAGAAGGCAAAAAAACGACATATTTTTCAGGTGAGTGAATTTAATAATGGCTCTTCGCTTAGAACTTGAACATTGAGAGAATACACATTTCCTTTGATTTACCACTCGTGCAGAATGGCACAAAATAAAAGACAACAGTTAACAGAACAATTTCTGTGTCCAACACGAACGCTTTGCAGCATTACACAATTTCGGCATTGTGGATGGATATTCTTCTGTATTTATAGGTATCCTCGATCATTGTAAACACATACATTTTAGCTTTTTAGCTGCGGCATGTGCATCATTGTACTCTTAGGGGCTTTTAGGGGCGTATGAATCGCGACTTCGTATCTATCCCAACATCGTATAAACGATGTTCACACAGGGAAAATTTTCTATAAACATGTTTAAAACTGTTGAGTTAAACACGTTTATACTAATCATCTCTAGATACGATGAATTTTAGCTGTGTGTGAAAAGGCTGCTCGCGTCGATAGTAATTTTAGCTTTCACAATGCATTCCGACGGAAAATTCACGGCAGATGCAGCGGAATCCATAGTCTAGTTCTGGACCCTATATGATTTTTGTTAATCGCCGACTATAAACGTTAAGCCGATTGATGGCGCGATCCTTATTGGCTGCGATTTCCCCACTAACTGCGGTAATAGTCGGCGAATAACAAAAATCATATAGGGTCCAGATCTAGACTACGGAATCCATCGAGTTCCTCCATGCATGTTCCTCCATGATACACTAGGAAATCACACGCTGGTAAAATAAAAGGATTGAAAGAAAAAGAGAGGTGACGAAAGAGGAGTAACGAGTCCCTATAGGAGGAGGAGGAGAAAAAAAAGCAGCAGCGGTAGATGAAATAGTACTAGGTAGTCTGGGTAGAAATATCCATCTTTGCAGACGATATACATGTATGTATTTGGTTTTCTCACAGAAATCCTTCATTTATTATTTAGGTTTAATAGAAGAATGGAGCAAAGCCTGGGGAATGCATATTTCATCCTCCAAATCCGCAGCGGTTGTTTCGGTAGAAAAAAGGAATACGATTTTGATCTAAGAATACGTGAGGAAAAAAAATCCCACTACATAAAGAACATACGTTTTTAGGAGTATGATTTGACTCCAAACTAACTTGGTCAAAGCACATAAACGAAATAGTGCTAAAATGCATAGCGGGCACCAATTGGGGCCGGAAATCCGATATTCTATTTTTAGTATATAAAGGCCTAATCTGATCAGTATTGGACTAACCTTGTTGGTGGGAAAAAAACGCAACTGATATCCCACTTTTTTCTTCTTCTTCTTCCCCTTTTTTCCCCTTCCCTTTATCTCCTCTTTCCCTTTTTTCTTTCCCTTCTCTCTTTTTTGTTGCTGGGGGGGGGGGGGGGGGGGGGAGGCAACAGTCTGGGTGGCAAAGCCCGTTCGGCCCCCCATCTCTTTCCCCCTTTTCTTTTCTTCTACCTCGTCAATCTTTCCCTTTCTCTCCTCTTCCCTTTCCCTTCTTTCCCTTCTCTCTCTCTCTCTCTTTTGTTGGCGGGGGGGGGGGGGGATTACCCAGGCTGTACCTACTTTATTAGAAAGAGAAGACGATAGAAGTAAAGCAACATGACATTATGGAAAGATAAAAGTATCTGGCGGCCGCCAAATAATCTAGCTATCTTTCTTTATGTTATGCTGTGGATGGAAAGATAGAATTATCTGGTGGCCGCCGAATAATCCAGCTATATTAATGAATATTCTTCACCACAGATAGAATTAATATCTACTTTAATCATGTATTATTTACCAATCAATTTAAACGTATCCTCTTTCTAGCTGTATGTGCGCCTATATGGCCAGATGGCGGAAATGTTAGATATGTTTTACGTTTCATGTCTGTTACATATTTTGATATCAATATTTTCCAACTCTAGGTGAATAAAATTTAATGTTGATCAGACACTACTGCAATTCTGGTATTAATAATATAGTTAATTTAATGATATTTTAATAAGTATTATAATTATAATTCTAATGATAGTGATAACAATGTCAATATTAATAATGATACTGATAATAATTTAAATAACAATCACAATAATAACAATATTAAGAATTATGATAATAGAATAACAATGATATGCAATACTTATGATAATAGCTTTATATGTCTTGCCCATGCCATTTTGTACTTTCACGACTATTCATCTTCACTGTTGAGATTAACTTATCATTCTAAATCTCAATTCATAATGTATACAGATCCCAGTATATAATCTTCCAATGCCTGAGTACGAATACCTGACTGTAGTTCCAAGTTTAATCTTAAATTGTTTTACATTAATTTTCATTTCTTCTACTTACACTTCTTCTTTTACCTTCTATATTTAATCTGTATAATCTGTCCGTTTCATTTCCTTGTTGATGTAGCCTTTAATCACGGCGGCTTTGCTGCTCTGTCGATCCCATGGTTGGTTCAAATGTTCGTGGGAGGTCCACACACGCCTATACAGCTTGATCGACCATAGAGAGGCTACTATTTTTCAACGTTTTTTGCTATTTGTATAGTATTGTATTTCAATGAATCAAATTTGAATGTATTGTATTTTAATGGACTTTTTTTTTTACCCTTCAATAATTGTAAATTCAATTTATTCCAGCTTTGTTTTTGTCATAATAATAAACTATATAAAATAATTATTTTTGAATTTTCATTATTATTATTTTTTTCCTTCAAATACTTCCTCTTCGACCTTATACGATAAGCTTCCTCTGTTTCCCTGGTTCATGTGCTAGGATGTTTTGATCATGTGCACCATGCGTGCAAATCATATATCTAAGCAAAACTGCCACCTAGACAACATTCACCTCGCCGCCTGATTCGAGAGCAGTCCGGTCGTGTTTGCAGAACTGCGCTTGAAGTCATGATGGATAACTGCGTGGAAGCTTAGTTTTCATCGTTTAACAGCTGCAGTACCTTCACAGAGTTAAGGTAAGATATCACAACAGAGGAGGGATGTTGGGAACACATTTTTAGTTTTCGGTCCAGTTTTGAGGGAATATTGAGCGGCGACTCAGCCAGCGGGTGAATAAGCGGGGTTGGGGGTGAGGGGGGGGGGGGGGGGGGGGGGGCTTGTTGTAGAGGAGGAACACTAACTTTTTTTAATTTTTTTTTTTGGGGGGAGGGGGTGCCCGCTTTATTTTTTTGTTTAAAAAAAGGTAACATTTACTTTACTATCCTATTTTTTTACCGTTTTTTTTTTTTTTTGGGGGGGGGGGCGGGCACGTCAAATCGGCCGTGGATCAGCGCCTGATTTCGTCATCCAGATACACTAGACAGTATACAAGAATGATGAGAATGATACATTCGGGCATTTTGCTTCCCGAATATGACGATATTCAGGCAATTAACCCACTTTAAGTATTAGGATATTTCAGATTTTATGTCACTGAGCAGCGTAAGTTTGGTGATATCGGGATTCGTAGAGAATCGCAATTCGTCACAAATACTGACGAATTATTTTGTCGGCTCTATACTATCCGAAAAGTTTTTGCAAGTCAGTGAGAGTACAAATCTGAATAACGGATGAGTATATATATATATATAGAAGCATGTTTAATAGTGATATTTTGATTAAACTCAGGCGAAAAAATTAAGCAAAGTTATATGAAAAAAAAACTTCATTTGACGATTAGTCGATAAATTCAAAGAACAGTCAGTGGCATTTCGCCGTATGTATAGCGACCATTACACTGCTTGGAGAAAAATTGACAGCAAACCGAGGAATAGCTTTTGAGCAGTCTGTGAATAGCCCAGAAATATATCCTCGTGAGATCACGTCCTTTTATTTGAGCCTACCCTATTGAGTCCATTTTTATGGAACACTCTATCATCCAGCCTGCAGTAGTCACTTTTTTTGCAAACATTTTCAACAGACAAGATGTGTTTACTGGCCGCTAATCCAATTTCTTGTATTTACGTCTTTTATGTGAAGTTAGTACCTTCTTGCAGAAGAATTATACTGTTGTTCAATGTCAGTTAACTTCTTGAAAAGAAAAGAAAATTGTTATAATGTAGGAAATGTTCATGTACGGCCTATTATATACTCCTTTTTAAAACTCCTCGGCGCAGTTTTGTCAGGCGGTTTGTAAATAAGATGTTTGTTGCTTGCTATCAATAACATTCTAGTACACTAATATATTAAGTCTGTTAGGTGTCATTGCAAACACCTCTTAGTATAGAATATTCGAGTCAATGGACGTAATAACATGTTATTCAAATGAAACTATCCTCCAATGCCTAATTCTCTGCTCAGTTTATGCAGTTACTTGCCCTTACTTGTAATAGGCGTTCCCAACCCAAGCATTTACTTTCTGGATTTTTCGACTCATTATGCTTTTGAATTTATGTACTGATTCCTGTTTACTGTTCTGTTTGATTATTGTTTGCCATTCTGTCAGTGAGAAGGAAATAAATGTGAATTTCAAGCATCTATATACAACAAAATATTACCCCCCAAAATGATAGGTTCAGTGCTCAGCACTTTCAAAATATTGAGAGGGCATTACCCTGCTACATTCGAAGATGGAATTCCAGAATTAAGAAATGGGTAAAACAAATATTATTCCTCAACTAATCTGTAACTATTCTGCTAGTTTTCCTCAACCGTTTAGTGTGTTTTCCAACTATTATATAAGTATTCTTAAACTATTCGTTACGTTCTGGAGGTGGGGGTTATTGAATAATGATTGTCTATTAAAAAGTCCGTTTGCAGACCAGTTGAATGAAGATTAGCTAATGACAGTGGTGCATATTTGCAGACCATTTTGGGGAAAAGTCATGTTCGCCTAAGGTTGTTGTACAATCTAAAAGTGGGCGAATGTTTGGTGATCATGGTGAACACTGTATTTACAGAATTTTTAATGAACAATTGCAATTCTGTCGAATGTCTGAAAATATCTATTTACCGCTTTCGCCAACATTTCGCAAACCAGGCAACGTTCCCACTTTAGACATCTCACTGCCAGAAACTATCCTGTTTCTAAAGTTTGCAAGCGACGAAAAAGACACTTTAATGCCTTTAGAATTGTATTTCTTCATCAAAATATACTAGATAAAAAAACCTAGGGGAGGGGGGTTGGGTGCTGCAGCCCCTAGTCCCCCCGTCGTGTATACGAATATTATATTAGGGGGTTAACACCTAAAATATAGTTCTCTGCTGTTACATGAATATTAAACAAGACATATGCGACAGCGTCTCCTCTTTGACTCCGCCCTAATTTAATGGATGATCTTCCTACAGTAATACCGTCACCATGTTGAGATATTGCAAAAGGGAAAAAACCTTTCCTTCCTTCTGCGGCATCAAAAATTCATTACAAAAAACAACTATTTTTTTTATTTTTTTTATTGAAATTCAGAAAAAATTTAAAATTTTAAAAATTAAAGTTTTTATTAAAAAATAATTTAAAATAAAAACAAATTATTAAATTAAGATTAGAAAAAAAGAAAAAAAAAGAAAAAAAAGTCATCTCCCAAATAGTACTTCCAAATACATGTAATACTTTTTTTTAGACCAACCTAAAAATAGTTGAAATATTTCTGTCCATGTGACGAGCTCTCAACCAATCAAAAGCCAATACATTTTTTATGCAGGATATAATACCTAAGATATCGTGAAAACAAGGATAAAAAATGTAATTTCAAAAATTGACCTCTTTGGCATTCAGCTACTTACCAATCATCTAATCAGATCGTCTTCCTATGGTGATACATATTATCAACAAATTTAGGACTCATATCTCTAGTGGTTCTTGAGATATAGCAAAAACGAGAAAGCGGGACGGACGGACGGACGGACAACCAGAAAACATAATACCTTCGGTGGGCGGAGGCATAAAAACAAATCACAATAGAGTGATTCCAAAGATGTGTCTTTTTTATGAAAATGAAGTTGGCTTAAAGATACTACGTCCCTTTTGCAGCCAACATCAAATTCTGTAGAACTTTGCAGGAATTATGAATATGTCATGTATGTCCTATCTGTGAAGTTTAAACGTTAGCAGTGTCCTAATATTCAAATTATGCAAGGAAACCCATTTACTTGCTAGACTTCACTGTCAGACACTATTGAGTGATTGACTGTTTTTTTTCTTTTTTGGTAATAACATAGGCCTACATAAAATGAGCTATAAAGGGTACATGAGCATTTGTCTACATCAATAACCCACTTCTTGTAATGGCCAAAATTAAACTGATTGAATCTTTGCGCAGCTTTATTACATATTGGCTCTATATAGCTCTTAAGTCAATTCGACAACTAATAGTCGTTATTTTCCCTCTTAAAGACATTTTCAAGCCCCCCCCCTTTTTTAGGGAAGTTCTAAATTAGCATTTTATTTCAAAACCCTTTGAAATTTAACCTTTTCATTTTTTTTGGGCCTGCAAATGGGACATAGTACCTTTAAAGGGCGGTATATCTGTGAAATATCTACGAATAATTCATTCTATTTGGAAACATAATACATTATATGGTTCGTGTAGCTTATACTTACACAATATAAAGATGGACGTACAGGAACGATCTTTGTCTCACCCGATTAAGAGTGCGATTTTCAGAAAAATGAGATCCATCACGTACAATCTTTCTGTTATTGTTTCAGGACAAGGCGTAACATTAGGGCTTATCCATCACACATTTCATTTCCGTCTTTAGCAATGTCTTATTTTTCCTCGTTACTCTCGGTTACAGAAACTCCATTCATATTGAACAATTCGATTTAGGTTTAAAGAAAGAAAAATCTAGATAGTTAGCTGTGATTTACAATGATTTTGTGTTTTGAATGAACTACTGTTATATACTCAGATTTTATATTCTTGTTTCATGAAAGTGAACAACAAATTTAGAATTCAAGGGATTTCATTTTATTAGTATAAATAAAAGCCTTTAACCCACTTACTATAACTTCACATGACATCTGTTAAACTTACAATGTGCAAAAGTGTTTACAAACAATCATAACAAAATTCATTATAATTTTATGTTTTTCTGCTACTGTGCAAAGAAAAGTGATAGTAATCATATACTTTGCGATTATCTACTGCCTTAAATTACTAGTGCTAAGTATTTGAAAAGCTGTTAAAGTATATGTGGTCGTCACTGCGCTACATCACACATTTTCCAAAAATAAGTTGTTGGTGACTGGATTCTAAGATACGGATGTAACATGCCAACAACAAAAAAGACACAGAAAACAAACAAATGGTAATCAACATGATTTTAATTTTGGAACTTTAATCTCACCCTGAAACATCAAGGACCAAAACTAAATGTAGTATTCTGATTAAATCCCAAATTTGAGCTGGAAAACAGTTCCCTCATATGGAAACGTTTGCTTGGATTTGTCTCACAAAAGAAGTTGCAATGACCACAAACTAACTCCCACACAGTGTTGAGTGCAGGAGTCACGGGCTACTGGTTTAATCGGGCAAGTAGTTCCATTGTATGAATGGGTACATTCCGGCAACAATATACAACCAATCAAAACAAGTTTAATACCAGAAGAAAGTTAACGATTTATTTAGTAGATTCCTCAGTCGCTCACATCAAAGCCGCCTGACTACTATGGAATGATTAAGGGCTTGCAAGATCGGCCGAAGTGAAACTCGCTAATTTGTTCTTCTCCAAAGCAAAAAGAGACGATATTGTGCTGGATTACTATGTTTTTCCTTGTACCTTGTACCGTAATGTATCTTGTGTTGATCACTTCCGAATAGTCCGCTTGGAACTATGAAAGTTTAACTTGGGGCTCGACGAGAGTATACACATTTTAATTGAGGGGTTATGCTATTTGGTTTAATTGTTGAGTTGAACATTTGAACACTGCGCTCGATTTGATGTCCACGTTTGGTTGAGGTAGATCATTTCAGAGTTTTACAACTCCGGGGAAGAAGGATTCTGCAAATGGTGTTGATGAGCACTGAAAGACGGTCGACTGTTTATCATGTGTCCGCCTACCTCTTGAGCCTTTCCTCTGGAGACAATCTTTTAGTGGGGTATCCAGCTCTGCATTTAGCATCTTGAGGAGTGTAGTTAGCCTTTGGGTTAGACGTCTTCTCTCTACATTGTCCTATTTCAGCGTTGTCAGCATTTTAGTTGCACTGGACCAGAGAGAAAAGTCACCCAAGACGAACCTTGCTGCCCTTCGCTGCACTTTTTGCAGCAGATCCCTATTTTTCTTGGTTCCAGGGTTCCACGCCGAAATGGCATATTCTAAATGGGGTTAAACTATGGACTTGTAGAGATTATCTTTCACAGTTTTTGAGCAGGAGGAGAAAGTCCATTTAAGGAAAAGCATCTTTGCTGCTTTAATTTGCATGCTGGACTGCCTGTCCCATTTCAGATTATTTTGGATGATAACTCCCAAGTACTTATCCTCTTTAACCTCTTTAAAGGTAGGCGTTACTACTGCAGCTAGAAGGGATTAGACTACACAGCGAGCCATCGAGGTCATTGTGACAGGTGGCTATCTCATTAACTCAGCTCTCATTTAACATAAGAAAAAGAGGATCATGGGGGACCAACAGGCACCGATTTGGGAAGTTTACTATATAGAGGGAGCAAGTAGCTACAAGTAGGACAGTGTGCCTTTAAGGGGGCTATACCTATCATCTGGTAGTCAGACTTCCCAGGATTTTCTTTTCTGGAGACCGGCCTCATCACTTTACATTTTGATGAGTTGAATTTCATACCCCACGTGCTTGACCATTCTAGCAGATTGGTGAGGTCAGTCTGGAAGGAAACTTCATCTTCAGGGTTAACGATAGGCCTGTAGATAATACAGTCGTCGGCAAATATTAAACCAAATAGCATAAACCCTGAATTACAACAATATTTCTATACTCGAGCCCCAAGTTATGCTTCGAGACATAGTTCCCAAGCGGACCATTCGGAAGTAATCAACACAAGGTACAAGGTACAAAGAAAATATTCTCCATGGTTTAGAATGGGTGAGCACAAAATAATCTGGTACCAGTACACATTTACCGGAACTCACTACATGCAGCACCCCGTGTGGTAAGGGCATTGTTCCAGTAGCAGTGGTGCGTGTCAGATCACTTTTGGTACTAGGCTACGCCAAGACGCCAGGAGGTCCGCTTTCTATTGTCGTCTGCTCAAAGCGCCTGGGGTGGCGCTTAGCCTAGGCGGACGATAGAAGCGAACAATCTTGAATATTATATTATATTGACAATGGGAGTGCGTCATGTGGGACAACACATATTGTCATTCAAAGGAATGCCATCAGTAATGGACTACATGTATAGAAAATGGAATGATCTAACCCATGTCCAAGTTAGAATATTTTAATTGAGAAGGGCCCACAAAAGTACAGAGAAAGTGTCATAAATTGTTTTATATTACACTTTTTGAAAGGTTACCCTTTACTTTTTATTAAAACTTAACTCTTTCATCAAAAATGCTTATTTGTTCTATGCACGCAAGACAGATTGAGCGGGTGATACACCGTTTCCATGTGGTCCTTAAAAGGAACTATAGAGGTGAAAATGAGCGCTGTTTTTAAGCTGCCCTCTTCCTCTTCTCCAAATGTGCTTGAATAGCCATAGAGGTTTTCATTGTTCTCACAGCTAGTTCCCACGAACGACATCAAATGCAGTGAATACAAGAGGAACTATTTAACGTCAACGGTGATTAATCTTAACAATAATAGATGATAAATAAAAGGAACCAAATGTAAAAATGAGCGCTGTTTTTTAAGTTACCCTCTTCCTCTTCTCCAAAAGAGCTTGAATAGCACAGGGATATCTCTGAATAGCACTAGAGGTTTGCATGTTTTTCGCAGTTATTTCCCACGAACTACATGCAGGTCAAATACAGTGAATATAAGACGAATTATAAAACGTCACCGGTGATTGAACTTAATTGATACATATGTCTCATAAAGAACACGAGTTCCTAATGCGATGCTCTCAAAGGTGTTTTGGTATGATTATTCTGTATTGACATCTAGGCTGAGATTGTCAGTATGTGCGTCATAAACACGAATGAGTCGTGTATGTGTGCGTTAGACGGGAGGTGTGGATAGGCCCGTTTCATATCATGGAAGGTTTGTTACACCCACAAATGTAATAACGCCCACAAATGTAATAACGCCCACAAATGTAATAACACTTTACCCACAAATGTAATAACACCCACAAATGTAATTACACTTTACCCACAAATGTAATAATTTCACCCACAAATGTAATAATTTTGAATCGCCCACAAATGTAATAATGACTTTACCCACAAATGTAATAAATTTGAAGTGATATTTTGTCGAATTTGTTCAAAACTAAAACCCTGTAATAAAGCATGGGTATAGCGCAGTCTTTACTCCAGACCCGGTTATTTCAAAAAATTAAAAAATCTTCAAAACTAAGACCCCATAATCCTTTTCCTGTGGAATAACATGAGAATCGAGCGTAGTCTTTGCTCCAGACACGGTTATTCAAAAGTTAAAAAAAAAAAAAAAAAAAAAAAAATTAAACTAAGACCCCACCATCTTCCAAACTAAGACCCGGTAATAAAGCATGGGTTTAGAGCGTAGTTTTTCTTCCAGACCCGGTTATTTCAAAACTTTTTAAAAATCTTCAAAGCTAAGACCCCATTATCTTATTCCTGTGGAAGAACATGAGTATTGAGCGTAGTCTTTTCTCCAGACCCGGTTATTCAAAAGTTAAAAAAAAAACAAAAACAAAACAAAACAAAACAAAACAAAGAAAAAACCTTTTAAACTAAGACCCCTCCATCTTCCAAATTAAGACCCGGTAATCATTTCAGACTTGTTCTTGTTTATATAGCTTCTTGAGTGTTTCAGAAGTAGGGAAAACTGTAATAATAATGTGTTTTGTTTGTATTTGCCTTTGAATAAATTTCGTTCTCATGAATTCACACCGTGTACCGCGTACCAATTGGTAGTCTTCAGTATAAGTAATTGATACGTTCACCACATGAAGAAAGGTAATTCATTCACGCACTCATGAAAATATAACATCGCAATCCAACGTTTCAATGTCACTTATAGCGTACATATATATATATATATATATATTATGTTACATATCGTGAACATATTTCATAATCACATGTATAAAACAATCAGCTCAATACTCATGTTCTTCCACAGGAATAAGATGATGGGGTCTTATTTTTGAAGATTTTTAAAAAGTTTCGAAATAACCGGGTCCGGAAGAAAAACTACGCTCTAACCCCATGCTTTATTACCGGGTCTTAGTTTTGAAGATGGTGGGGTCTTAGTTTAAAAGTTGTTTTTATTTTTTTTTTTTTACTTATGAATAACCGTGTCTGGATGAAAGACTACGCTCGATTCTCATGTTATTCCACAGGATTTGAAGATTTTTTAATTTTTTGAAATAACCGGGTCTGGAGTAAAGACTGCGCGCTATACCCATGCTTTATTACAGGGTTTTAGTTTTGAACAAATTCGACAAAATATCACTTAAAATTTATTACATTTGTGGGTAAAATCATTATTACATTTGTGGGTGATTCGAAATTATTACATTTGTGGGTAAAGTGGTTATTACATTTGTGGGTGAAATTATTACATTTGTGGGTAAAGTGTTATTACATTTGTGGGTAAAGTGTTATTACATTTGTGGGCGTTATTACATTTGTGGGTGTAACACCCCCATTTGTGGTTGTTTCAAAATTATTACATTTGTGGGTAAAGTGGTTATTACATTTGTGGGTGAAATTATTACATTTGTGGGTAAAGTGTTATTAAATTTGTGGGTGTTATTACATTTGTGGGTAAAGTGTTATTACATTTGTGGGCGTTATTACATTTGTGGGTGTAACAAGGATACACAAAACTAAGAGGGTGTAGTCTTCGAGTGTGTGAGGGTGAAAAGGTGTGCATGCGTGCGTGTTTGTGCCTTTGCTTGTTTGTTTATATCTGTGCTGCATTGGAAACATTCTTCAGAGTATACTAATATCTATTTTTATATAATTAATTACAACCATATTATAAGTGTCTGAGTGACAACAAAGGTAGTGGAGTGTGTGGCAACAGTAATATCAGTAGCATTTTGCTTCGGTTGTCTTACTTTCGCCAGCACAAACGTAGCTAGTTCGCCGTCACTACCAAACTAGAATGTTCCGCTATGTTGCAGGGTGTATATGCCGTTGGGTATGATGTGTGAACCGGGTGTGCGGAAATGGTGTGTTGGGGAGGGGAAGTGAGAGTGTTCATGTGTCTGGTAATTGTATGTGTGTCAACAATTAAAGACTAATACATGACAGATGGCTAATCATAAATCTACAATGACGAGTAAACTGTGTACATCACAGCCCACAGATACATGTGCCTTGAACGCATATAGCAGACGGAAATCGGCGGATCAGACGACACTTGATAGTGATTTTGTATGTCAGATTGCTTTGCTAAATATAAAATACAAGAACCTTTTCCATATCTTTAAACTGTCATTGATATATGATAATTAAACAGTAAGTAAAATAAACCTACCAAACTACACAATACAATTAAATACTTGACTGAAAATAGGGGAGTTTGATGTGGTGCACAATTGCACCCCTCTGTTAATAATCGAATAGTCCATGGTGTTCATGAATATTCATGTTTTTGCTTACCTCGGCAAAATGCTTGCCTATACTTAATGGAAATATTACAGAGGGGGGTTGGCTGAAATGGACATAATAAACAAATCAGAACTGATCTCTGATAATTCATGCTTGTTATACTTCGTGTGCTTGACTTATAACCTTACAATCGAGTGGCAAATTGCGTCCAAAGTTCGACTTGTTGCACATGTGTAATATAGGCAATGGCGAGCTGGCGACCTATTTTGACCAAATTACGGTGGGTAAACTTTCAAAAGTCAATGGGACATGAGGGTTCCAATGAAAGAGCTAGTGATAACGTACGTCGGGGTGGATATGCTTTTCGTTTAAACCAAAAATGAATTTTTAATGATTTTTTGGGATAAAAGTCCAAAGGCTAACATGTTTATTGGCTTCTGGACTCTGACGATAAGGGGGCGTTGTCAAATGAGACTAAACGGATCTATATGGGATGAAGGGCCTCCCGCGCGAAGCGCGGACGCTTAGACGTTTCATTAAATTATTAGAAAAAGAAGACGATTCGTGGCTGTTCTCGACTCTTAACCATTATTGTCTGAATTCAGTTTCCCCCCCCTCTTCCGCACGAAGCGCGGAAGCTTTGACGTTTTCCTTAAATTATTAGAGGAAGAATGCGATTCGTTGTACCGTTTTCGGCTCTTGATGAGTCCTAATTGTCTGAATTCAGTCTCCCCCTCACGCGCGAAGCGCGGAAGCTTTGACGTTTCCTTGAATTATTGGAGAAAGCAGACGTTTCGTACTACTGTTCTCGACTCTTAATCCTTGTCTAAATTCAGTTTCCCCCCCCTCCCGCGCGAAGCGTAAAAGTTTAGACGTTTCCTTAAATTATTAGAGAAAGCAGACGATTTGCTGTACTGTTCTCGACTCTTATTCCTTATCTGAATTCAATTCCCCCTACCGCGCGAAGCGCAGAATCATTGACGTTTCATTAAATTATTATAGAAATAAGACGATTCGTTGTACCGTGCTCAACTCTTAATCCTTGTCTAAATTCAGTTCCCCCCCCCCCCCCTCCCGCGCGAAGCGTGAAAGTTTAGACGTTTCCTTAAAACATTAGAGAAAGAAGACGATTCGTAATACCGTTCTCGACTGTTAATCCTTTTCTGAATGAATTTTTCCCCCTTCCGCGCAAAGCACGGAAGCTTTGATGTTTCATTGATTTATTATAGAAAGAAGACTATTCATTTACCGTTCGCGACTCTAACCCCTAATTGTCTGAAGTCAGTTTCCCCCCTACCGCGCGTAGCGCAGAAGCTTTGACGTTTCCTTAAATTATTAGAGAAAGAAGACGATTCGTTGTACCGTTCTCGACTCTTAATCCTTGTCTGAATGAAGTTTCCCCCTTGGCGTTTCATTAAAACATTAGAGAAAAAAGACTATTCGTTGTAACGTTCTTGACTCTTAATCCTTATTTGAATTTAGTTTCCCGAAAATGTTAAACCTCTGATTTTTTTAGCTGATATTATAGGAAAGTGAAACTTAGAAAAAATACAAGTATTATAGTTGCAGTCTCTCTCGAAGTCTTCACAGCAAATAAAAAGTCACAGTTCGTTGAAGAAAAAAAAAAGACATACATCTCACCGACTTCAAACTTCTGCATTGATATAGTACACGAGGATCGAGCAAGAATACCGACACAGCTGACCTGACATTAGAAAACATTTTTATGCATGTATTTTTTGCTCCCTCGACGAGACGACTCCACCCAACAACCCCCTCTCTCTCTTTTACTCCCACCCCTCCTGTCTCAGGCTCCTACCTCCCCCCTCTCTCCTCTCTTTCCCCTTTTCTCTCTTTTCTTCTCTTTTTTCCTTTTCTCCTTTTCTTTCTTTTCTTTCTTTTCCTTTTTTTCCTCTCCTCCCTTTTTTCGTTTTTCTCTTCCTTTCTTCTCTCCTCTTTTTTTTCTTTTCCTTTCTTTTCTTTCTTTTCCTTTTTTTTCTTCTTTCTTTCCTTTCCTTTTTTTCTTTTCTTTGTCTTTCCCTCTTTCTTTTCCTGACAGCAGCGCAATTTTACCGACAATATCCTGTCAGGTAGGGGAGGGGGGATGTTGCACCCCCACACCCACCTTTAGAGACGCCCCTGACTAGTAGTACTACTATAACCAATCGTAGCCGTATTAGTGCACCTTCCACAAGCGCCCCTCAGGTGGAAATATGAAATATATAGAGAGAGTGGCTGCTCATGGAGAGGGAACTTCTTGAGCTCAAGAGAGAAGGGCGGGACTTTTCATGGAGATTATGGGTCTCATGAGAACACTCAATGAAGTGAATCGTAGACCCCCCACTCTTGTCTCTTGGGCTTAAGGGGGTGGCATTATCCAACTATCTCCCTTGTTTTTTATACTAAACTTATGTCTTTAAAAGTATTCCTTTACTGTGTGTGAATCCTTTTGAAATGAGATACATGGTTTCAAATACTATAAATATTTTCTATCATTAATTTCTATTTTCCTCCCAAGTGATTTTTTCCCTTGGCGTCCTACTTTAAAAATTGAGGATAAAAAAGGTATGACATCATAATAGGACTCTAAAAAGAAGAGACACTCCCTAGTCAGACATTTTGAAAGAAATTACATTTTAGTCATTATGTGTGTCGGAACAAATGGAAAAGTTGTCAGGCACTACATCACAGTGACATTGCCAATTCAGCCAATTTGAAGTTCCCATACATATAGTGATTACAACTTACCAAATATATAACGTTTCATGCCTCCGCCCACCAACGGTGGTTCCGGAGGCATTATGTTTTGGGTTGTCCATCCGTCCTGCTTTCTCTTGATCGTGATATATCAAGAACCACTCGAGATATGAAACTACAAACTTGATGATTGTATTTACCATAGGAAGACAATCTAAATTAGATTTTGTAAGTGGATCAAAGGTCATAGAAGTCAATGGCTGAAATTACAGGGATAAGTCTAAGGAGTTAAATAGAGAGAAGGAAAGGAAGGAAGAGGGTTTTCGGATAGATTGTGTATTTTATTAAAAGAAAAACTCATAATTCCAATTTTGTATAATGGTATCTTGAGAAATATAAAACTCAATATATTTTTTTTAAGTATTCAGTTTTATTCTAGACAAAAAAGCAATGCTTGTTTTGGGGATGAAATAATGGTGTTGTGCTTTAATATTTTCCTATTATGTAATTGTGATATATTCTAGTCCTATGTAAATTACAGTATGTTGTGTAAGTTCGTTTATCAAATGGTAAACAAGCTTTGTTATGATTATGTTTCAGTTTGGTTGTCCACGTCGGTTGTTCGTGCTCATATGACATTTATTTTCACACACACACGGTGAGTTTGTTAGCTCAACCGGTGTAATGGGGATGTGCGCATCTTCGGGTATACTTGTTGTGGTCATGGACCTACTACTCAGTAGGTCCATGCATGCTGTGGTCGATGCACTGCTGGGTAGTTTTTTTTTTTAGTGTATATTGTAAATAGCTTTATATATTCCATATATTACTTGTTGTTGTATTCATGAATCAGTTATCTTTGTCAAATCATATGTGGTGGCCTTGGGTACATGTATGATTGTTGATACCCTCCTTAGAAATAAGTGAATGTTTATAAAGTTTTCTGTACAAGATACGTCACAGAGTTGACAATTTGTGTTTGATCGATCCCACCATAAAAAACTATAACAAAAAAGACTTTAATGAGAATTTACTCAATCTTTAACCAGAACACGTTTAATACACATCTTTGCTTTCATTATGTTAATACGTTGATCTCTGCTCGAATCTCTCTATTTATAGTTACTTCAGGCCGGACTTCCCCTTTAAGTGTACGATACTTCTTCCATATGAAATAAATATTTGCTGATTTTCTAATCAAATATATTTCGGTAAATGAAGTTGAAGATGAAGTTTAAGAAAAAAAGCAGATCTAGACCTTTATTTGCAGCCTTGATTCAAAACTTTTCAATCCGTTTCCCCAAGCCTATGGAATACACTCCCTGCATTTCTAAGAAATAATACTTCACTTGACTTCTTCATAATACATCTGAAAACATACCTCTACAATGTATTCTTCTTAATTTGTTGATTAAGGAACAGCGCCTTGTATCCTCTGTCCGATTATCATTATCCAATTATTATTATCTTGATAAATATCACTAAATTATTATTATTTTTAATATCATTATCATTATTAGATTACAAATAATTGTAATCGTATTACATCATCATTTTTTTAATTTTAATCCCAGTGGCAAGAACGGAATAAAAATGTCGAAGTGGTACGGGAAAACTCACACGGTTGTCCAGCTTCTCCTCATTCTTTGGATGACATCCCTCATCCACATTGCAGTTGGGGGTAAGTAACATAGAATAAAATAATAATTCGGTTACAGATTTATCTGTTTATCACTGTTGATGGCCCTAGATTATGTGGGAAATTTAAATGTTTATCTATCACTGTCTACTGTGTTTTCCATGTACACATAAAAGAAATGTGTGAACAAATAAAAATATCCTACATTGGAGTAAACAATGAATATTTTAAAGATTTTCTACAAAAAGGCTTGCATTTTTTTAAAGCAGAGTATGTTCTTATGTTTTTTTGTTCATTATCTTGTAATTTGTCATGTAGGACTAGGGTATAGGCACAAGGATTACATTAAATGTACTCGTAGACTTGGATTGACATTTGATACATGGATATGATAATACAGTACGTTAGTTTCAGTCCAGAGCACGTGAGAGTACATTGTAGGCCCTATGTATCAACATTAGTCGATATTAATATAATTTCGTAACTTTTGTAAATATTTTTGTTTTTTTGAAAAAAATAAAGGGTGTACAAACCCCAAAACCATACTTTTAGAAATGAGTGTACTTATGATAAGAAGTGAGTAAATAATAGAGAAATATCGACTGCTTTGAGAGTCCTGGCTGTTTTATATGCTCAAGGGAACGCGCGCACTTCCTGTCATGACCTTGAGGCCAACCCTTATGTAATATGCAAGCAGTCGATATGTCTTTTATATGCGGAATTGAAACAAAAATCTACCAATAATTCTTACCTTATCCTTAAAAAGAACATTTTAACACGTAAACCAATGGGTATCGCAGCAAAATTTTAGTATGTTCATGGTAACCCGAATTTTGAGGGATATCGCTCTTGGACTATTAACCGATATTGGCATTTTTCTTTTCTTTTCTTTACGGCTATAATCGCGACTCCAATTTCGACCAATCAGATGGCTGGATTTCTTAAGTCCAGGCCTGATAATTACCGGATTTTAAATCGGTTTCCTGATTTTGTTTCCCCTTTTTTCCCGATTTTATCCCAATTTTCCTGATTTGTCCATTATTTTCTCTATTCATCCCCATTTTTCCCTATTTTTTCTCAATTTTTTTACTCAAAAGGGGAAATGTTGTTAGATGCCATTTTTTCCCCCGCGAATTCTCTTTTTTTTTTAATTTTTATGGAAGGGGGGCGTGGAAGAGGGAAACAACACCTTTTTTTGTAGTGCTCACTATCACCCCTGTAATAAGTGAGGTATATAATAATATCCGTCATTCTCTTTATGGTTTTAGACTTCTTTCCTTGTTCGGGATCGAACATGAACGTTTCAGTGACGTTGGTTTGCGATGGATATTACGACTGTGACAACTATGAGGATGAATCATTATGTAGTAAGCAGAATACCTTCTTAGTTTTGATACTGAAATTCTTTTAGACTAAATCTCCGTGTCCTGCATGCATTATTTTCCGCTGCCTACTACCAAATACATGACATATAATACAACCTAGGCAAATTTGCAGAAACCCCAATTAGTATATCCCATAATAAGTTACACCAGGGGTCTGTTTCATCAAACTTGTTTTTAATAACTTATTCTAAGATTCTATCACAAACTCAGAGATGCCAACCAGTACGAATTTATCGTATTTAGTACGATACAAAAAGGGAAATACGATAATAGGATATCGCCTCTTGAATATACGAATTTTCATCTAAATAAATAAATCGGGCCAGTGGTAGTGTGGAGTTTTCATAAAAATGTGATTTTTGTTGTTGTTGATATTCAGTCTGTTTTTTGTGTTCAGAGGTTGGCATCTCTGCAAACTTGCTCTCAGTCAATAAAATGCCACGATTTTAGTAGCATGATAACAGTTATTGTCACTTTTTTTTGTATAACGGGGTATATTAAAACGGGGCCCAGGTACACAAACACAGAATAGTTGAAATACGGGTGTGGAAATATATTAAAAGCCATATATTTCGGATTCTCTAACATTCTTTTCCCCTGTTTTATGAAATTGTGAAATTCAATAGTGTCTTGCATTTTTACAGTGAAATTTTCTTCATCGTTTTGAAGACAGGCTTGTTTTGTCTGCCTCATGGAATTTTCTCGGATCTTTTAGTTACTGGGGATATATGTGGCTTACGTGCTCTCGACTTTATTAGGGTATCCCATTTTGTTCCATCGACTTTTCACAACTTGGTATAAGCCAAAGACTGGTCCTGAATAGTCACCCATTTCACTCATACTATTTTGATCCTCATAGTACCATCAAAATTCATTGATAAAAAGTGTGGCAGACTGACTGTAGCTGTCGGGTCAATCCCCCCTCAACCCCTTCAATAGATCCCATGAAGTCGTGTCCAAGCACCAGAGTTTGTGAATATGAAGTCGTATGTCTGCATATTAGGACAGGCTAGACTTTATATTTTCTAATAAAAAGGCATTTTTCCTATAAAAGTTGTGTCCACATGATTTAAACAGAAAAATGCTCCCATTTGTTAAAGGTGGGGGTCTGATACCAACCGATCCCTGTACAAATTTTGTTGCTTTTTCATGTTTGTCATATCCAGTCTTGATTTCTACGAATGAAATTTCGTGCATAAGGTAGATAGGTTGAAACCAACCCGACTTTGGGCTCTGCTTTGGGAACTCCAATACATATGGTCAGGTCGACAAGTTTCTTGGGAATGATCTTTCCTCTAAGTAAATGAAGGGGACAAATCGTATGGACAATAAAGTGGTTTTCTTTCAGGAGAAGCTCCCAGACCAGTCAGTGCAAGATGATGAAGCTCATCTACCAACCTCTAGTTAAAGAACTGATCAGAATCATCTATAAATGCAAAAGGTACTTGTTTTTCTTTTCTTTTCTTATTTAAACAAAAATTCATTTCTTTCTTTCTTGTCTTATGAAAATCTTTCTCACAGATTATTCAGCAACATATCTTGAGGAAGGCGAATCACATTTCATCTCCTTACCGTACATAGACAGAAGACGATTGTACAACGCAACCTTACTACAAACAAACGCTGCAAATGGATTTCAAGTTGTGTTCCAATATTTGTATCTCGATTATGATGATGAAGTCCAAATAGGGACAGGTAACGATCCGTCTGACAACCAGTCTGTCATCACAACTATCCATGGACATAGATACTACGCTGATGATGTCTATGTAGATACCAACGAGACGTGGTTTGCTGCAATAGGAGGGAGGCAAAGCAGTGGTATCTGGATGGATGTTCGTGTAACTGCCATTGATTTGCTGGGTGAGTCTAATTGCATCAATAATACCTTACTGTTCAATTCCTTGTGGCTTTTGTCACTAATGAAATGACTGGAGATAACATATAAATATATACATGCATTGATCAACCTGTATTAATTAAGATTATGGCTTTTTTGTTAAAGACAGTGACATCGCTAGATGTAAAGTAAGAAGTGAAAAGTACATTTCTCACCAATTTTGACGACAATTTTCCAACAAGCTTTAAGAAGAGCATATGGATCGCTCTAGGTTAAAAAACAATTCATGATTTGCCGAGACATGAATCTCCAATAAATGGGTATCCCACCTCCTACCAATATCATCAGCCTGTTGTATATAAAGGTAACAATTTAGTTGGGCTCCCTTCCATTAAAAAGTATTAAAAATATTAACACAAAAGAAGCATATGCAAAAGTCTATCAGTTGATCTCAGTTGTCATTATAAAGGAACAAAGATTATGGCTACTATTATTAAAAGGTTATGTTTAAAATCAGAGTTAACTTAATACTCTTATAACACACATTATCCTTTTTCTGTTTTAGATTTCTATCCTTGTTTGGGATCGAACATGAGCGTGTCGGTGACGTTGGTTTGCGATGGATATTACAACTGTGACAATTATGAGGATGAATCATTATGTAGTAAGTAACAGAATACCTCCTTAGTTTTGATACTGAAACTCTTTTTGACTACATCTCCGTGTTCTGGAGCATTATATTCTGCTGCATACTACCATATACATGATAAAGAATACAACTTAGGCAAATTTGCGGAAATGCTAATTAGCATATCCTGTAATTACTTAAAATTACTAAAATTATATAAACTATCAGCTCTCAGCCAATGAAATGAAACGAATTCAATAGCTTATATATGCAGTCGAACCTGTTTTAGTAACCACCTGTATATTCATATTTTTGTGTGTGATCTAACTGCCACATTCATTGATGGATTTCATTCAAATTGTGTATAGAGGTGTATCTTGGTATAATCTACACACCTATAACTGTTGGTGATGCTGCCCCCAGTGTTCCGTCTTCTATAGGGTAAAAGACCATATTTTTTGTGGATAGTTTGTTTGCTCTATAGGCCACATTTTTCAAAAGATTTTGTTCGAATTTTCAACGAAGCTGTATCTTGGTATAATCTACAAGCCTATAGATTGTGGTGATGCTGCCTCTAGTGTTCCGTCTTTTATAGGGTCAAAGGTAATATTTTGATAGATGTCTTGTGTGCACTCTAGTATGCGGTCTAACTGCATCATTTCTTTACAGATTTATTTCAAATTGAGTATGGAATTATATGTTAGTACAATCTATGCACCTATAGTTTTTGGTGATGCTACCCCCAATGTCTCGTGATTTATAGGGTCAAAAGGTCATATTTTAGTGGGTGTCTGGTGTGTGCTTTGCAGGTCATATTTCTTGACGGGTTTCTTTCAAATTTTGTATAGAGATGTATCTTGGTACAATCTACACATTTCTCTTTTTTGGTGATGCTGGTCTCAATGTTCAATCCTTTATAAGGTCAAAGATCATTTGTCCGCTGTAATGCCACATTTCTTGAAGGATTTCTTTCAAATTGTGTATGGAGGTGTATTGATCAAATGTACACATCTTTAGTGTTTGGTGATGCTGCCTTCATTGTTACGTCTTTTATATGGTCAAAGGTCATATGGCTTTTTTGTGCTCGAACTGCCACATTTCTCGACGGATTTCTTTCAAATGTTGTATGAAGGTGTGTCTTAGTACAATTTACAAACATATTGTTTTGGCGATGCTGCTCCTAGTCTTGACAATAGTCCGAGCCACTAGTGGCGATCTCTACGTCATTCTTATGTTTCAGGGAATGGAGAGGGGATCTTTGTCTCTCCTTCGAACATAAGGATGACACCGAATCGCTGACACTGCCGGGGGATACATTCTCATTGCGCGGCACGTTTAAGGAAACGGGGCCCAGGTACATGTAAACGAACACAGATTTTGTTGGAATAAGAGTAATGAAATATGAAGCCATATATTTCGCTTTCTCTCACATTCTTCTCCACTGTTTTAATAAAATTAAGAAATCAATCAACATCATTATTTTTGTGTATTTTTATGGTGAACTTTCTTCATAATTTCTTTAATATTTCTCACCTAAGCTCGTCTACTAAAAATCGAAGTGTGTGTGTGTGGGGGGAGGGGAGGGGAGGGGGAGGGGAGGGGGGGGGGAGGGGGGGGGGGCATGATGGTCCTCACGTCACTTCGAGGCGTTTTTGTGCAGAATCTTCCAGACAAGACAGGATTTTTAGGATTGGGAACAAGCGCACCTTGCCGTTCATGGTACTATTATTTTTTCTTAGATTTGTCTGTAGAATGGATGCGACACTTGATGCACATTCCTTTAATGATTTAGTAGGATATTATCTGATCAAAATCTTGATCTTCATGTTTTACAGCAGAATCTTTTTGTCTGGCATTAATCCTAAAATCTTGGGGAGGGGGTAAATATTGGATTCCTTGGTACGAGCAGAGAAAGCCATAGCAAATACTTTATTTTCGATCAGTTCGATAGTAGCTTGATATTGAAGGTGGTCATAGTGAGCGTTAAATAGACCCATGAACCTGGTGACTATCAAAACAATATTCATTTAATCCACATCCTAGCAGGAGTGGCGGAGTGTCTTTTAGAGTGGGGGTGCACCAGCAAAAAAGCAACTTTATGGAAAAGGGGGCAACTACAAAGGGTAACCACAATGCAACAAATCACAATCCTTAGACATGTTTTTATCCCTACATTATGAAGGATGATCTTCAAGGTTTCTCTTTACGTGATCTAAGATGCTGCTCCAGCAACATACTTTGCTGTTGTATTTGACGGTCTGAATATATTTACAATGTATGTGTAAGCGAACGAAGCTAGCGAGCACATTATCTTGAGGTAAATGGGGGGAAACCAACCTGATTTTGGGCTCTGTTTTGGGAAAATTGACGGAAAACCTTTTTGGAAATGACCTAGATGGTCTAAGTAACTTAATGGGGTCATATCGTATGGATAATGTAGGGTATTGGGGGGGGGGGGGAGGGGAGATGTCAGATTAGTCAGTGCAAGATTATCATGAAGCTTATCTAGCAGTCTCTTGTTGAAGAACTGATCAGAATCATCTACAGATGCGAAAGTTACTTGTTTTGCTATTCTTGTTTTAATTGTAAAATTCATTTCTTTCTTTCTTGTCTCATAACAATCTTTCTCACAGGTTATTCAGCAACATATCTTGAGGAAGGCGAATCACATTTCATCTCCTTACCGTACACAAACAAAAGACGATTGTATAACGCAACCTTACTACAAACAAACGCTACAAATGGATTTCAAGTTGTGTTCCAAGAGTTGTATCTCGATTATGGTGATGAAACAGTCCAAGTAGGGACAGGTCACGATCCGTCTGACAACCAGTCTGTCATCACAACTATCCATGTATATATAGACTACACTGATGATCTCTATGTAGATACCAATGAGATGTGGTTTGCTGTCATAGGAGGGAGGCAATACAGTGGTATCCAGATGGATGTTCGTGTTACTGCCATTCATTTGCTGAGTGAGTCTAATTGTATCAATCAGACTTAACTGTTCAATTCCTTGTAGATTTTGTTACTAATAAAATGACTAGAGATAACATAACTGACATATAAATATATATATATATACATGCATTGATCAACCTGTATTAATTAAGATTTTGGCTTTATTGTTAGACAGTAACATCGCTAGATGTAAAATCGGAAGTGGAAAGTACATTTCCCACCAATTTTGACGACAATTTTCCAACAAACTTTAAGAAGAGCGTTTTGATCGCTGTCGGTTAAAAACTACAATTCAAGAATTGCCGAGACATGAATCTCCAATAAATGGGTATCCCACCTCCCACCAATATCATCAGCCTTTTGTATATAAAGGTAACAATTAAGTCGGGCTCCCTTCTATTAACAAGTATTAAAACTATTAACAAAAGAGGCAAGATCAATTGTAGCAGAAAATGTATCAGTTGATCTCAATTGACATTATAAAGGAACAGAGATTATGGCTATTATTATTAGGAGATTATGTTTAAAATCAGAAGTAACTTAATACTTTCATACCACACATCATCCTTTTTCTGTTTTAGATTTCTTTCCTTGTTCGGGATTGAACATGAACGTGTCGGTGACGTTGGTTTGCGATGGATATTACAACTGTGACAACTATGAGGATGAATCATTATGTAGTAAGTAACAGAATATCTTCTTAGTTTTTATACTGAAACTCTTTTTGACTGCATCTCCGTGTTCTGACGCATTATATTGATATTCTGCTGCCTATTACCATATACATGATATAGAATGCAACTTAGGCAAATTTGCAGAATTGCTAATTAAATAAAAACTTGTTATTAATAACGAATTCTAAAATCATATAAAAATCAGCTCTCAGCCGATCGAATGCCACGATTTCAATAGCTTATACAGTCGAACCTCTTAATAGAGACCACCAGTATAGAAAAAACACATTTTTGTTTCACTTGATAATGGTTTCTCATTGAAACATATACTAAAGGAATCTGTACATAAAGACCACCTGTCTATAAAGACCATTCTTCTTGTCTCCCTTGGGTGGTCTTTATAGATGGGTTTCACTGTATCGGTTATTGTAACTTGCTATCGATAACAGATTTTAGGAAACAGGTTCCAGGTACACGAACACATCGCCAGGCAATGTGAGAGGGCGTAGTTTCTTGTCCTCTCTTCATATTTTTGCTCTGTTGGATCGACGATAGCCTGTGGCGTTGTGTTAATAAAATTAATAATGTCAGTAAATTTGGAGTAGTTATTTTCTGTATTGTTATGTAGCTTGTTATTTTAAAAAATAACTTAGGAAGGAAAGGATGAAGTGGTCGAATATTTAATAGTTGCCTTCAGTTCATTATGTTAAGACGTTAGTTTGAAGCCACTCTTTGTATAATGATGGTACCACTGTAACGTCCTTATCTCTTTTATAACCTCGATCCTAAAACAAAAAGTGAATTATAATAATAACTATGATGCTAATAAATAATACAGCGAAACGTAATTAATACTTTTAGTTTTTAGCTGAGCATCACAGTTCGTTGAACCTTCCAATGCCTTTATAAAATGCTACCACCTTTCTTATAGATTCCTTGTTTCCTAGCAATTGAGATAGACTTGGATTTTTGGTCTGGAGTGCTTCCTACATTCTCCTTCTCTGTCTTTCGTATTTTGGGCATGATAATAAAAAATGATCAATCGTTTTTATCAGTGGTTGTGTCCAGTGTTGTATTTTCTATTTAGATGTTTATAGTAATTTGGGTTACATTTACCAAGTCTAAATTGGTGAATTAACCTTTCATCCTTTAGGTTCAAACCTTTGATTTTGAAAACATTATTTACATTTGCATTGATGCTATACAAGTGTCTTTCTTTCTTTGCTTTATCCCAGAGGTTTTGCCACATGGATGTGTAGTAAATGTCTGATTCTCTAATGAACTCTATGAACTCTAATGAACTTTATTGTTACAGTGCTAGTTGACGAAGCTCATATACCAATCTCTAGTTGACGTACTAATCAGACTCTCAACTCAATCCCTTTCTCCCTCTTTTTGCTGATCTAACCTCCTCTTTCTAGAGCTTTTGCAATCATTTATTTTCCATTTCTATCTTTTTCTTTCTTTCTTGCCTTCTTGTATTTTCGCCAATTTTGTCCTTCTTTTTTTATTCTTCCCCAAATTCACAATTTCTTTATTGTTATATACTTGTTGACTTATTGATATACTTTGTTTTCAAGACGTATTATAAAACATCCTCTGAGGAACTAATACTTCAACAAGCTCTGTTTCTATTTAGTACCTCTTTTCTCGTGCCATTGCTATTATAACTGTCTTGGTTGTTTCATTGTATATTTTTGTACTATACTTAGATGTATATTAAATTGCAAATAACATTGCAATTTCAATGTATCATGTTTTGCATGAGAAATAAAATCATTTGAATTTAATTAAATCAGGATCATGTGTAAATGCAAAAAGTCACTTACTTTTCTTTTCTTATTTTCATTTTTTCTTATTTTTCCTTTTTTCTTTTTTTCTTTCTTGTATTCTAAAAATTATTTCTTACAGATTATTCAGCAACATATCTTGAGGAAGGTGAATCACATTTCATCTCCTTTCCATACACCTACACAAGACGATTGTATAACGCAACCTTACTACAAACAAACGCTACAAATGGATTTCAAGTTGTGTTCCGAGTTTTGTATCTCAATAATTATGATGTTCAAGTCCAAATAGGGACAGGTAACGATCTTCCTGACATTCAGTCTGTCATCACAACTATTCATGGATATACAAACTCCGCTCTTGATGATGTCTATGTAGATGCCAATGAGATGTGGTTTGCAGTCATAGGAGCAAAAGGACATAGCAGTTTTCGAATTGATGTTGAGATCATTTCCCTTGACCTATCAAGTGAGTGTTTTGATTATTCTAGATTTGTCTTATATGAATATAATTTGGGTGGAATGTCACTGCATCGCTCATTGTACTTTAAAATCTAGTCACACCAACAATAAGACCGACTCTAGACCAACTAGGTACCGAACAAATAATCAAATCTTCATTGAAGCCAGTTTGACAGTTCGACTGAAATAGATAGAGGGTTAATAGATAGATGATTTATTGATGTTTTGTTTTGTAGCCGAGGGCATTATTTTTTCGGATTGTTTGTCCGTCTGTACGTCTTGTTCTCGTGATCGCGTTATCTAAAGAACCGATTGATTGATTATCACCAACTTATAAAGTTATGTATGTATCTTGCAGAGCCAATGAACTGATTAGATTTTGAGGTCACAAGGTCAAAGGTCACAGGGCTCATTATGTTTGCAAAAACAGCTTGTGATCACATTATCATTAGAACCAATGGACGGATTACCATTAAACTCAAGACATGTATGTATCTTGCAGAACCAATGAACTGATTAGATGTTATGGTCATGAGGTCAAAGATCAAAGGGACATGCATGTACATGCATAGTATATGAAAAATAGCTTGTTATCATGATATTCTGATAACCTATGGATTACAATCAAACTTAAATTTTAAAAATTGCTTCTGTTTTGGTTTGTAAAATCGCCTTGTGGCGGAGGCATCATCTACGACTGCGCGCAGTCAAAGATCCATCTAGCTTTTCAATCGTTGCGGCACAGCCGATTTGCGATAATTTTACAATGATAGAGTGCACACAAAAAAGTAAAACTTCAGGAAAGAAGGGCACACAAGAGAGTATGTATGGTCTACTGCATAATCCGAAGACTAATTGACATTCCAGCTGACGTACACCTCATATCAACCGCTGGGCTATCTACACGTGGGAATCCAGACAAGTTCCAAGTCCCCTACGCCAGAACCCAAACGTATCAAAAGACATTCTCTCCTGATGCGATCAGAGTATGGAACTCCCTTCCCCGAGTAAAGTCAACAGCACCTCCTTAGTGATCTTCAAGCAGGGGGTGCAACAAATGAGGCTTCGTTAAGCCTCCCCTGTTTTTTAGCCGCACACAGTATCAACTTGTAGTGAGATTTTTACTTGCACTATTCATGTGGGCACTCGACAAGCACAAGTACGATAATACGCCAACGGCCGTCTGTACTTAACTGGAAGGAAAAGAAGAAGAAGTAATCAACCATGACAAGAACAACAACTAATGAATCATAATTAGCAATGATAGAGTTCGTACGAAAAGCAATATAGAAAGGATAATACAACTAAAAACGTTATTGGTAATCAATGAAAAACCTTGTTGGTAGGGTATGAGGGGTCTCTGGTTCAACCCCCAGACAGGAACCCATATGTTAGGTCGCTGGCATTTGTAAATATATTATGAATTTTGGGGAAATTACTTGACATGTTTGAAACACTGTTGTTTTCTTCATGGTTTGTTATTTTAGGTGGGGGAATGAGTGTTTTAGCTTCAATTTTATATTGCTATGTTCTGACACAATCATATGTGAAATGTTAAAAATCACTATTTGCTACCAAATTGATAGTTTTTATTTTATAATTTACCTTCTCTTACTAGCCCTCTTTATTTGCTCGAGCTCCCAAATCGTGCCGGTGACTGTCCTTTGCGATGGGCTTTACCACTGTGATCATTACGAGGATGAACTAGTATGCAGTAAGTTAAGTAACAACATATATTATCTTTCCTATGTGCTAAACTCTTTTTTCCTTTCTCAACACTTTCACGATTACCTTAAAACCCCTCTAAAGTGTTGGGAGCCCCTACAATATAATGGCAAAATTTCATTTAAATAGTATCATAATGTAAAAGAGGATGTCATTTAAAGGAAAATCCAACCCAAATAGACATCTACTCTAAACGAAAGCAGACAAATCAGAGAAGCAAACTGATGAAAGTATTATGAAAAAATTTGATAAATTTGTTTTATTAGTGATCAGATCGGCCTGGAGAGTTACAAACCCATTTTTCTTGTAGGAGGTTCTTTTTCTTTTCTTTTCTTACCTTTTATTTTTAGAACATCAATATATTACTTAATGACCTGAATTATAAATGCAATTGTAGCATATGTAGCATCAGGCGCGGATCCAGGATTTCTTAGGGGAGGGGGCCCAACTTTTTATGTTTTTGCTCCCGAATATTTGAAAATCGCGCCGGCCGAAAAGTTGCTCAGTGGGGGGGGGGGGGGGGGGGGGGGGGGGGGGGGGGGGGGGAGGTGTGGGGGGGGGGGGGGGGGTAAGCACATTTTTTTTTTTTTTGTCCTCGAAAATTTTTCAATTTGCACCTCTCCTTGAGCTCCAGGGGGGGGGGGGGGCCAACCCCCCAAAAAGGTAAAAATCACGTATTTTTACATGATTTTTTCTCAAGGGGGGGGGGGGGGGGGGGGCCCGGCCCCCCCTTGATCAGCCATTGTGTAGCATGGTAATTATGTCTCATCTTTGTTTAACAGAAATTACGAGAATGTAGGCTGAATGGGGGGGGGGGGGGTAAGCACATTTTTTTTTTTTTTGTCCTCGAAAATTTTTCAATTTGCACCTCTCCTTGAGCTCCAGGGGGGGGGGGGGGCCAACCCCCTAAAAAGGTAAAAATCACGTGTTTTTACATGATTTTTTCTCAAGGGGGGGGGGGGCCCGGCCCCCCCTTGATCAGCCATTGTGTAGCATGGTAATTATGTCTCATCTTTGTTTAACAGAAATTACGAGAATGTAGGCTGAATGCAGTTGCTTTGAGTTTAAAAATTCCTACATTGTTTAAACCCTTATATCCCAGAACAAAAAGCAGATGGTCATTTTATGAAGTCCAAAAAGTTTAAAGGATGCTAGGTTGGAAAATGCTTTTATTAATATTTGAATAGAAAATATTCTGGTACTTTAAAGGGGAAACGTATTGTAAAAAGGGCACACCTTTCTTACATAACTAGGGAAGGTACATCTGATGAGCACAATGACAAAAGGGGCACAGTTAGCTCTCATGAAATCTGGGGCATTCTGCCGCCCACCCAGCTTTACTGCCTTTCATCATGGTGGTGGAAAGCAGTTCTTGTTACTGCACAGAGGTGCTTGGATTCTTTGAAACTAGATATTGCTCTTAAGATGACTGCTAAAGGGCAGAATTTGATATCGGCATTGAGAAATATAAATTTAAAAAGGGGGCACTTTTCGAAGGAAAATTACACCACAAATACAAGGAAAATTTATCATATTTGAAGAAGACAAAGGTGCACTTAATAGAAAGGGAAAGTGAGCATTCATCAGAAGGGGAAAGGGCCCTTAATACAACCAAAAAAAGAGGCACCTATCAAAGTAAAAGGGGCACTAATATCAGAGCTAAAAAATGTTCATACTTTAAAAGAGGCACTCATCAGATTTGAAAAGTGGAACTTCTTTAAAGGAAAAATGCAATAATTACAAAGTGAAAGGTGCACCTATCAGATATGGATAGGGGCAGAGGTACAACGGGGTACTTAAACGAAAGTGGAACAGACATCTATTAGAAAGAAAAAATGGGCAATTATCACTAGGGATAAGGTTGCTTATTAAAAATGAAAAGGGGCACTTATCAGAGCAGATTTGTTTTCTATTTCCTAAAAAGGGGCACTCATCAGAGATAAAAAGTGGCATTTCTTAGGAGGGAAAGGGGGACTTTTATGAAAGGAAACGGGGCATTTGTCAAGGTAAAAGAGCACTTTCGGTGTACTGGAAGAAGAGGGGGGGGGGAGAGACTGTGCCGGTGGGTGGGGGGACTGTGCCGGGGGGTGGGGGAGGGACTGTGCCGGCGGTGGGGGGGGGGGGGGGGGTGGGGTGGGGGAGGGGGGTGGGGAGCGCAGCCATTGTATCCTAGGCAATAATAGGAATGATGGTAATAATAAAACTAATATTTAATAACAATAATAACTAGACAATAGTCATGTAATACTTGTTTGGAACAAGTATAGATGGGCTGTTCCAACTAGAATTTGAGACAAAATTGAGCAAAAATAAGTGAGATACTGCGTAAAAGACAAGGTCATGTACATTCACGATGTGAACGAAATTCATGATCATGATGATGATGGTCTTAATGATGATCATCATGATCATGATAATGGTGATGATGATGACGATGATAATGATGATTATGATGATAATGATGATGATCATGATGATCGTGATGATGGTGATGATGATTTTCATCATTATAATAATGATGTTCATGATGATAATGATGATGATCATGATGATATTGATGATGATCATGATGATAATGATCATGCTCATGAGCGTGATCCTGACATCTTATTGAAAAATGAGGGGTTATTAAGATAGCATATAGTCCCAGCTACAACATACTAAAAATCAACAAAATCCAAGCAGAAATAATGGCGTTATTGCTCGCAAAAGACAGGAATGTAGAAACCAGATTTGAGAAAAAGTCATCTCCCATAGGGATAACACGCAAAAAGTAATGGATCAAGTGAAAAGTGAAAAGGGTAATAAGAAAGTAAATTGATTATTATATTATTTGCGATTCTACGTGTTTTAATAATCAAAGGAGATGGTACAGTGAAAGGTCAAAAAGAACAAAAAAAGGAAAGAAAAAAATTGTTGGAGACGCCCGGACTCGAACCAGAGATCTCGAGGTCGAAAGTCAAGTGCGTTACCGATAAAAACATTTCCCATAGCGATTACACTTAAACGGAAAATGGAATTCTCAAATCCAACTTTGCAAGTGAAATATGAGCATGATACCGGCATCTGATCGAAAATTAAAGGGCACAATTGTGATAGCTTATTGTCTCAGCTACAACATTCTCAAAGCTCAGCGAAAACGAAACTAAAACGACGGAGATATTGCTCGCGAAAGACGGGAATGTAGAATCCAGTTTTGAGAAAAAGTCATGTCCCTTAGAGAATACACGCAAAATGTGAAAAATTGCCATGCCTCCTTTAATCGCCAAAATACGCCATGATGCCTTTGTCAAAATGAAAAATTGTGAAAAATTGTATTTGTAGAAAATTGTCGCAGCTAAAACATATCAAAATTTGGAAGAAAATCGATGAATATTTACAGAGATACAATCAATTTTCCAAAAATATGCTGACGCCATAATATGCAAATTGAAATTTTGAGTGCGGAGGCCATTATGATGACGTCCTCAGTTAATAAAGGGTCAAATGAGACATGAAATCATATCTCCAACTCATACACTATCCAAATATGAAGAAAAAAAATGGGAGTTCCTATCCATTCTGAAGAGTTACAATAAATGTTGTATAGGCATGTTTTTGCCCATGTATTGTGGATTAAGATAACACAGGTCCGCGGGTGCTATCAACTTTGACGGACGCTCATTGCGTTACTACAGTTCAGAAAAAGGTAAACAAGGTATCGACATGCTTGGAAAAATGTTCCAAATGTGATGACAGAGAAAATTTGACGATTCTATGTTGAAAAATGCCAGTAAGCGCGAAAACGCGCGCGCATTCGCATGTGCGCGTTTTTTGCGAAATGCTTAAAATGTCCTGAAACGTATCTAAAATGAATTTGAGACGATTTTGAGCATTTTAAAATTTTGCGCGCGCGCTAACGCACGAAAGTACGCATGCGCGCGCGTTTTTTGACCTGAATTTGACCAGACGGATATTGACCTTGATCATGATAAATATGAATGAGAAATGACCTTCCGTTATGAAGATATGATCATGAGTTGATTTTCAGAAAATTTCACAAAATGGCGCTTGGATGACGTCATGGAGACTTGATGACCTTGAAAATGTTCCTGTCACGTCTTATGACAATGACCTATGAGTATGACTGTGCCAAATTTTAAGGCATTTGATTGTGCCATTTCAAAGTTATCTTGTACACAAAAAAGTGGGTGGAAATGAGAAAAATAAATAAATAAATCAGACGATTTAAACAAAATTATGAGGTGGTCTGTATGATATACAGCGCACCTGATAATGATAATGTATTTTTCTTCTATATCGCAAGACCTGTCAATGCACATTGCAATTTATAATTATTGAAAACACTTATCAAAAAGTTTGTAGTGCTTTGTTAGAAACTTTGGCGTGTGTCATAGAGCGTAGATCTACTGGGAGAGTGTTCTAAAGTTTTGCGCTAGTGCCTTATCCCACAATTTTTTTTGGAGGAATCTGATATAAACCAAGCCCCCTTTAAATTGTGTCAGTTGTTCGTATTAGTAATGTCTAATCACAACTTCCTCCCAAATAATTTTGTTAGTGCATGATATAAGGGTAGGAAACCAACTTGATATTGCGTTTTGTTTTTTTGGGCTCTGACAGATAACCTTTTTGGAAATTAACTAGGTGGTCTAAGGAACTTAAGGGGGTCATATCGAATGGACGTAATATAGGGTATGGGAAGGGGGAGGGGGAAAAGCTCCTCATCATGTAAGTGCAAGATCATGAAGCTTATCTACCCATCTCTAGTTGTAGAACTGATCAGAATCATCTACAAATGCGTAAGTTACTTGTTTTTCTCGTTTTTAAAAAAAACTTTTAATTCACTACTTCCTTTCTTGTTCCTATACAAATCTTTCTTACAGATTATTCAACAACATATCTTGAGGTAGGCGAATCACATTTCATCTCCTTACCGCACACGAACACAGGACGATTGTATAACGCAACCATTCTACAAACAAACGCTGCAAATGGATTTCAAGTTGTTTTCCAAGATTTGTATCTCCGTAATTATGATGTTAAAGTCCAAGTAGGGACAGGTAACGATCCGTCTGACATACAGTCTGTCATCACAACTATCCATGGATCCATCAACTACCTTCCTGATGATGTCTATGTAGATACCAATCAGATGTGGTTTGCTGTAATAGGAGGGTTGCAATACAGTGGTATTCGGATGGATGTTCGTGTTACTGCCATTGATTTGCTGAGTGAGTCTAATTGCATCAATGATATTTTACTGTTCAATTTCTTGTGGCTTTTGTTACTAATAAAATGACTAGACATATTAACATAAGTGACATATAAATATATAAACATATGTTTATATACATGCGTTGATCAACATGTATTAATTAAGATTTTAGCTTTATTGTAAAAACAGTGACATTGCTAGATGTAAAATAGGACGTGGAAAGTAGATTTCACATCATTTTTGACAAAAATGATTGATCAAGCTCAAGAAGAGCGTATGCATCACTGAAGGTTAATTATTCAAGTAGGGCTTCCTTCCATTAACAAGTATTACAAAAAATTATTAACACAAAAGAGCATATGCAATAGTCTATTCGCAAGATCAATTGTAACTGAAAATGTATCGGTTTATCTCAATTGTCATTATAAAGGAACCGAGATTATGGCTACTATTATTAAGATATTATGTTAAAAATCAGAAGTTACTTAATACTCCTAAAACACACATCATCCTTTTTCTGTTTTAGATTTCTTTCCTTGTTCGGGATTGAACATGAACGTGTCGGTGACTTTGGTTTGCGATGGATATTACAACTGTGACAATTATGAGGATGAATCATTATGTAGTAAGTAACAGAATAACTCCTTAGTTTTGATACTGAAACTCTTTTTGACTGCATCTCCGTGTTCTGACGCATTATATTCTGCTGCCTATTACCATATACATGATATAGAATACAAATTAGGCAATTTGTAGAATTGCTAATTAGCATATCCCGTATTATCTTAAACCAGGGGCTTGTTTAATAAGAAATCGTTATTAATAACTAATTCTAAAATTATATAAACAATCAGCTCTCAGCCATTCAAATGCGACGATTTCAATAGCTTATACAGCCAAACCGGTTTTAGTGACCACCTGTATAGAAAGACCACATTTTGTGCATGAGGTAGATAGGGGAAAACTAACCTGATTTTGAGCTCTGTTTTGGGATATCTGGCGGATAACCTTTTTCAAAATGACCTACACCTGTAGATGGTCTAAGTTTCTACAGGGGGTCATATCGTATGGATAATATATATATATATATATATATATATATTTTTTTTTTTGGGGGGGGGGGGAGCTCTCAAACTAGTCAGTGCAAGATCAATATGTCTCTAGTTGAAGAACTAATCAGAATCATGTACAGATGCGAAAGTTACTTGTTTATCTTTTCTTTTCTTGTTTTTATTGTACAATTCATTTCTTTCTTTCTTGTCTTATAAAACTATTTCTCACAGATTATTCAGCAACATATCTTGAGGAAGGCGAATCACATTTCATCTCCTTACCGCACACGAACATAAGACGATTGTATAACGCAACCATTCTACAAACAAACGCTACAAATGGATTTCAAGTTTTATTCCAATATTTGTATCTCTATGATTATGATGTTAAAGTCCAAATAGGGACAGGTAACGATCCATCTGACAACCAGTCTGTCATCACAACTATCCATAGATCCATCAACTACCCTCCTGATGATGTCTATGTAGATACCAATGAGATGTGGTTTGCTGCAATAGGAGGGTGGCAATACAATGGTATCCAGATGAATGTTGGTGTAACTGCCATTGATTTGCTGAGTGAGTCTAATTGCATCAATTGGACTTTACTGTTCAATTCCTTGTGGCTTTTGTCACTAATAAAATGACTGGAGATAACATATGAATATATACATGCATTGATCAACCTGTATTAATTCAGATTATGGCTTTATTGTTATAAAAGACAGTGACATCGCTAGATGTAAAGTAAGAAGTGAAAAGTACATTTCTCACTAATTTTGACGACAATTTTCCAACAAGCTTTAAGAAGAGCATATGGATCGCTGTAGGTTAAAAAACAACAATTCATGATTTGCCGAGACATGAATCTCCAATAAATGGGTATCCCACCTCCTACCACTATCATCAGCCTGTTGTATATAAAGGTAACAATTACGTCGGGCTCCCTTCCATTAACAAGTATTAAAACTATTAACACAAACGCATAGTCTATGTGCAAGAGCAATTGTAGCTGAAAATGTATCAGTTGATCTCAATTGTCATTATAAAGGAACATAGATTATGCCTATTATTATTAAGAGATTATGTTTAAAATCAGAAGTAACTTAATACTCCTAAAACACACATCATCCTTTTTCTATTTAAGATTTCTTTCCTTGTTCGGGATTGAACATGAACGTGTCGGTGACGTTGGTTTGCGATGGATATTACAACTGTGACAATTATGAGGATGAATCATCATGTAGTAAGTAACAGAATACCTCCTTAGTTTTGATACTGAAACTTTTTTTGACTGCATCTCTGTGTTATTATGCTGCCTACTACCATATACATGATATAGAATTCAACTTGGGCCAACTTGCAGAAATGCTAATTAACATATCTTCTAATTACTTGAGCCAAGGGCTTGTTTAATAAATAACAAATTCTAAAATTATATAAACACTTGGCTCTCAGCCAATCAAATGCCACAATTTGAATATCTTATAAAGTCAAACCCGTTTTAGTGACCACCTGTATAGAAATACCACATTTTTTGTTTCCCCTGAAATTGGTTTCTCATTGAAACATGTACTAAAGGAACCGGTACATAAAGACCACCTGCCTTTTAAGACCACTATTCTTGTCTCCCTTTGGTGGTCTTTATAAAGACAAGACAGGATTTATTTTAGAATAGCGCGCCTTGGTGGTCATGGTTTTATTATTTTTTCTTAAATTTTTCTGTAGTTTGGATGCGACACCAGGGGGGCGTTTCATGAAACAATTAGTCGGTAATTTTCACCGACTAATATCATGTTCACCGACAATTTAGTCAGTGTTGACTAAATGTGACCAATCACCGGCCTGGAAAATAGTCGGTGACAAAAGAATTGTCGGTGAACATGATATTAGTCGGTGAAAACCACCGACTAATTGTTTCATGAAACGCCCCCCTGATGCCCATTCCCTTAAGGATTTAGTAGGAAATTATCTGATAAAGATCTTAATCTCTATGTTTTACAGCAGCCTTTCATGTCGTCGAATAATAATCTTTTTGTCTGCCATTAAACCTAAGATCTTTGGGAGGGGGTAGATAGTGGATTCCTTGGTACGAGCTGAGTAAGCCATGCCAAATACTCTATTTTCGATCAGTTCGATAGTAGCTTGATATTGAAGGTGGTCATAGTGAGCGTTAAATAGACCCATGAACCTGGTAACTATTGAAACAATATTTATTTAATCCACATCCTAGCAGAAGCGGCAGAGTGTATTTTAAATTGGGGGTGCACCAGCAAAAAACCTACTTTCTGGGAAAGGGGGCAGCTAGAAAGGGTAACCACAAAGCAAAAAATCACAATCCTTAGACATGTATTTACCCCTACATTTTGAAGGATGGTCTTCAAGGTTTTCTCTTTACGTGATCTAAGATGCTGCTTCATCACCATACTTTGCTGTTGTATTTGATTGTCTGAATATATTTACAATGTATGTGTAAGCGAACGAAGCTAGCGAGCACATTTTCTAGATTTTGGAGGTCACAGTGAGACGGCTTATTTCTTATTATTATTTACAATAACCGACCCTGATGGGGTTTTATACGAAATCTCTTAATGAACAAAATAATAAAAGAACTTAAATATTTTAATTAATGACATGAATTATAAATGCAATCCTAGCATATAGCATATAATATGGTAATTATGTCTCAGTATTTTAAAACATTTTTCAAATTAATGACGGAAATTTAGGCTGAATGCTGTTGCCCTGAGTTTGAAAATTCCTACATTGTCTAAACCTTTTATCCCAGAACAAAAAGCAGATGGTTACCTTGTTACTTTATGAATTTCAAACAAAAATTTTAAGGATGATTGGTTGGAAAATGCTTCTATTAGCATTTAATAGAAATTGTACAGTAAAAAGGGCAGACCTTATCTAGAGAAGGTACATCCAGGGAGGTGAAAGAAGGGAGTGGAAACTCTTGTGATTTATTAAAACGCTTTCGAGAGTTCTAAAGCATAACAATGGGATGTGTAACATTCTACTTGGCTTTGAAGTTCCATGCTCCGAGCCGCTCTTCGACTGCGGGGAATCTCGGAGGCCAGGCAACAGTTTCACATTTATTTCAAAATATTGAATTAAGGCCGGCAAAATTTCCGTGTAAATTATAAACTTTATATTGGGATTGTATTGGGATTAAAGCATCAACCAATTTTTCAAATTTAGAACCCCGCCCTTCCTTTAAATTGTGTGCCAGAGTTGGTAAAAGAAAAACTACATCCTGACAAAAACTGAATATTTTAAGATAATGCGCTGATTTGTGCATGTTTTAATGTCCCGTTATTTAATCCATGATTTACAATCTTTGATAACTTTAAGTTTGCTAATGCGTGTTATCGCGTGTTTTTTTGTTTCTTAGGAGGGAACGGGGCACTTTTGTATAAGGATACAGGGCATGTGTCAAAGTAAAAGGGTCATTTTTGGGGTACTCGAATAAGAGGGGGGGGGGGGGGGCGCAACCACTGTATCCTAGGCAATACCAGGAATGATGGTAATAATAATACTAATATTTAATCATAATAATAATGATAACAATAATAATGATAATGATAACAAATTGTTCTTCTACAGCTCCAGACAGGACCATAGGCACTGTCAATGCGCATTACAATTTACAATTCGTTACTTATTAAAACACTTATCAAAAAGCTAAGTTTTAGTGCTTTCTTAAAACCCTTGGCGTGTTTTATAGAGCAGAGATATCCTGGGAGAGTGTTCTAAAGTTTTGGGCTAGTGCCTTATCTCAACCAACAATTGAGGGGGGAAATGTCCCCATTAATTAAGGGGTGTCTGATATAAATCCCTGTTTAAATTTTGTCACTTGTTCGTATTTGTAACGTCAAATCACAATTTCCTCCAACTAATTTGTTGTGGGCATGAGGTAGATGGGGGAAAACCAACCTGATTTTGGGCTCTGTTTTGGGAAATCTGACAGGAAACCTTTTTGGAAATGGTCTAACAGCCTTTTCACACACGAGTACAATTTAATTTGAAGAGCTTTAAAAGTGTAGTTTATAGACCTTTAAACATACGACATCATTCACACACAGAAAATTTCGGTGCGATCGTTTCGTGATTAACTGCTCTTAAAATACGCAGTAGGGCCATTGCGTATTGTGTTTACTATCAGGCAGATTGGCGCGCGCTATTTTAGTATTTATGAGACAAGATACTAGTTCATTTTCCTCTCATTAAATTCCTTCAATTATAGACTGACGTTGACATGTTCTTAATTAAGATAATGTATGTCTGCATGTATTACCCTTTTTTACTCTTGTTTTCAATTCACATTTACCTAAAAGATAAAATTACAGACTGTAAACATCGTCGGATTGGGTCACGTCAAAAGATGAAATTAAATACTTAGTAGTAATTAGACAGTAACCTTAAAAGCCGCGTGGATAATTAATAGTACACGATCGAACTAGTTTGGGGGAGCTCTCAAACTAGTCAGTGCAAGATCAATATGTCTCTAGTTGAAGAACTAATCAGAATCATCTACAGATGCGAAAGTTTCTTTTTTTTTTCTTTCTTTTCTTTTTTTAATTATAAAATTAATTTCTTTCTTTTCTTTTTTTAATTATAAAATTAATTTCTTTCTTGTCTTATACAAATCTTTCTCACAGATTATTCAACAACATATCTTGAGGAAGGCGAATCACATTTCATCTCCTTACCGTACACAGAGACAAGACGATTGTATAACGCAACCATTCTAAAAACAAACGCTACAAATGGATTTCAAGTTGTGTTCCGAGATTTGTATCTCGATTATGGCGATGAAACAGTCCAAGTAGGGACAGGTAACGATCCTTCTGACAACCAGTCTGTCATCACAACTATCCATGGATCCATCAACTACCTTCCTGATGATGTCTATGTAGATACCAACGAGATGTGGTTTGCTGTAATAGGAGGGTTGCAATACAGTGGTATCTGGATGGATGTTGGTGTTACTGCCATCGATTTGCTGAGTGAGTTTAATTGCATTAATAGGACTTTACTGTTCAATTCCTTGTGGATTTTGTTACTAATAAAATGACTGGAGATAACATAAGTGACATATAAACATATATATATATATATATATATATATATATACATGCATTGATAAACCTGTATTAATTAAGATTTTTGCTTTATTATAAAGACAGTAACATTGCTAGATGTAAAATAGGAAGTGGAAAGTACATTTCGCACCAATTTTGACGACAATAATGTTCAACAAGCTTAAGAAGAGCGTTTGAATCGCTGTCAAGATTTGCCAATACATGAATCTCCAATAAATGGGTACATCCCAACTCCCACCAATATCATCAGCCGTTTGTATATAAAGGTAACAATTAAGTTGGGCTCCCTTCCATTAACAAATATTAAAACTATTAACACTATTAATAGTCTATGTGGACGATCAAATGTAGCTGAAAAAGTATCAGTTGATCTTAATTGTCATAATAAAGGAACAGAGATTATGGCTATTATTATTAAGAGATTATGTTTAAAATCAGAAGTAACTTAATACTCTTATAACACATACACCCTGTATCGTCCTTTTTCTGTTTTAGATTTCTTTCCTTGTTCGGGATTGAACATGAACGTGTCAGTGACGTTGGTTTGCGATGGATATTATAACTGTGACAATTATGAGGATGAATCATTATGTAGTAAGTAACAGAATACCTCCTTAGTTTTTATACTGCAACTCTTTTTGACTGCATCTCCGTGCTCTGACGCATTATATTCTGCTGCCTATTACCATATACATGATATAGAATACAACTTAGGCAAATTTGCCAATTGCTAATTAGCATACCCCGTAGTTACTTAAATCAGGGGCTTGTTTAATAAAAACTTGTTATTAATAACAAATTCTAAAATCATATAAACAATCAGCTCTCAGCCAATCGAATGCCACGGTTTCAATAGCTTATACAGTCGAACCTGTTTTAGAGACCACCTGTATGGAAAGACCACATTTTTTGTTTCCCTTGATAATGGTTTCTTATTGAAACTGTACTAAATGAACATGTACATAAAGACCACTCTTCTTGTCATCCCTGGGTGGTCTTTATAGATGGGTTTCACTGTATCGGCTATTGATAACTTGCTATTGATATTCGTTTTAGAAAACAGGGTCCAGGTACATGAACACATCGCCAGGGAATGTGAGAGGGCGTAGTTTCTAGACCTCTCTTCGTATTTTTGCTCTGTTGGATCGACGATAGCCTGTGGTGTTGTGTTAATAAAATTAATAATGTCAGTAAATTGTTAGTAGTTATTTTCTGTATTGTTATGTAGCTTGTTATTTTAGAATAGAATACAAAGGAAAGGAATAAGTGGTTGAATATTTAATAGTTGCCTTAAGTTCATTATGTACTTAGGACGTTACTTTGAAGCCACTCTTCGTATAATGAAACCAGCAATTTATACTGAGGATAGTACCACTGTCACGTCCTTATCTCTTTTATAACCTCGACTATGAAACAAAAAGTGAATTATAATGATAACTATGATGCTAATAAATAATACAGCGAAACGTAATTAATACTTTTAGTTTATAGCTGAGCATCACAGTTCGTTGAACCTTCCACTGCCTTTAAAAAAAGCTACCGCCTTTGTTATACATTCCTCGTTTCCTAGTAATTGAGATAGACTTGGATTTTTGGTCTGGAGTGCTCCGTACATTCTCCTTCTCTGTCTTTCGTATTTTGGGCATGATAATAAAAAGTGATTAATTGTTTTTATCGTCTGGCATTCTTTACATAGTCCAGCGTTGTGTTTTCTATTTAGATGTTTATAGTAATTTGGGTTACATTTACCAAGTCTAAATTGGTGAATTAACCTTTCATCCTTTCGGTTCAAACCTTTTGATTTTGAAAACATTATTTACATCTTTATTGATGCTATACATGTGTCTTTCTTTTTCTGCTTTATCCAAGAGGTTTTGCCACATGGATGTGTAGTAAATGTCTGATTCTCTAATGAACTCTATGAACTCTAATGAACTTTATTGTTACAGTGCTAGTTGACGAAGCTCATATACCAATCTCTAGTTGACGTACTAATCAGACTCTCAACTCAATCCCTTTCTCCCTCTTTTTGCTGATCTAACCTCCTCTTTCTAGGGGTGTTTGGAAAACGAAGACCGAAGAACGAAGACCGGGGACCATGTGCGCGCACGTACGTGCGTCAAGGAGTCAATCCCCGGTTTTCTGTCTTCGTTTTCCAAAATACCCCAGGGTGTTTTGGAAAACGAAGACCGAAGACCGGGGACCCATGTATTATGTGTGTTCGGCGTTCATAATAATTACAATACTACTTAAACACTGTCAGAATGTAAAAAACTATTATGACAAAAACAACACAACAATAATAATTATAATAATAGTATAATAATAATAATAATAAAAACACTAATGATAATACATGTATAAAAGACGATGATAATCATGATGATTAAAATGATAACATTAATAGTAAGCATAACGACTTATGCAAAGGAAAACCAACAAAAAATAGCCTTTATAGACAGGTGGCTTCTACAGACAGGTTCTTCACACCTAATCTATAACCATGGGACCCAATTTTTAGTGGCCACTATAGAGGTGTCTACTAAAGAGAGATGGCCGCTAATTAAGACAGTTTTGGCTGTATTTTCATCATTAATAATCGCATATGTGCGCCCGGCCAAATCGAGGAGAGAGAGGAAGAGACGATCCCCGGTCTTCGATCTTCGTTTTCCAAAATACCCCAGGGTGTTTTGGAAAACGAAGACTGAAGACCGGGGACCCATGTATTATGTGTGTTCAGCATTGATAATAATTGCAATACTACTGAAACACTGTCAGAAAGATGAAAACGATGATGACAAAAACAACAACAAAAATGATAATAATAATAGTAGTATAATAATAATAATAATAATAATAATAATAGTAATGATAATACATAATAATAATGATAAAAGATGATGATAAAAATGATAACATTAATAATAAGCATAACAACTTTTGCAATTATTTCTTGTTGATCAGAGAAGGAACAACCGACCTGAGTTGTTATCTTGTTTATATACAGTGTTGTTATGTGTCTAATTTAGCAGTCATAATAAAGCAATAAAAGAGTTCATTATTACATTTTACAAGGCAAGTGATTGATTTTACTTATTGCTGGTTGTGTGCAGTCATGTGTGAAGAGAGGAAGGATGTGATCACATTGGAACGTAATGCACAATACAAGTAATTTGTTTTACATTCTTGACACAGTAGTGATAACTCGAGTTATAGTAGAATGATTAAACAAGAAATATTAATATCTTAAACTGATTAAGAAAGTGGGTCTGGAAGTATACGATTATAGGTAGTTGGAATATGGAAATCCAGTGGGAGGGGGTCTCACATATTAAGACATACGGGGGTGTGCCGCTCTATTGGACCCGTTTTTAACAAAAAAAAATCCCTAAACATGGGTCTGTTTTTTCTTCTAAATTTCAAAAATGTTCGGGTGGTTGCATGTTCGGGTGGTTGCATAGCAACCACCCGAAAATTATGAAAAATGGGCCTTCATTTCGAGTAAAATCCCCCCAAATGACCCTCAGAAATGGGTAGGGTTTCGAGGCTTGAGCGGCACACCCCCTTCCAAGCCAAATCTGAGACCCCGACTCCGGGCTGGAAATACATGATAAAGGCAAATGCAATTTGTGAGTACAGGTAGTAAACTACAACCTTTGTTGTAAGATCACCGGTCTTCGGTCTTCGTTTTCCAAAACACCCTGGGGTATTTTGGAAAACGAAGATCGAAGACCGGGGATCGTCTCTTCCTCTCTCTTCTCGATTTGGCCTGGTGCACATATGCGACTATTAATGATGAAAATACAGCCAAACCTGTCTTAGCTCTCTTTAGACTAGTAGACACCTATCTATAGTGGCCACTAAAAATTGGTTCCCATGGATATAAATTAGGTGTTTAAGAACCTGTCTGTAGCAGCCACCTGTCTATCAAAGTCATTTTAGTTCACGTTTTTTCTTGGCTAGCCATTGTAGAATTTTTTTACTGTCATTTATATTGCATAAGTTCTAATGCTTATTATTAATATTGCTATCATTAATATTATCATTATTATCATAAGCATTATTATATTATCATTATTATTATTATTATTATTATTATGATTATTATTATTGTTATTATTAGGCCTATTATTACTATTATTATTATCAGTGTTGTTGTTGTTTTATCATCATCGTTTTCATCATTCTGACAGTTTTCCAGTATTATTGTAATTATTATTAACGCCGAACATAGTACATGGGTCCCCGGTCTTCGGTCTTCGTTTTCCCAAACACCCTGGGGTATTTTGGAAAACGAAGATCGAAGACTGGGGATCGTCACTTCTCCTCTCTTCTTGATCTGGCCGCAGCCAGGTTTGCTGTTTCATCTAATGGCTAAGTTTGGGAGGTTAACCTATACATTAGTAGGCTACGAACTATAACTATAGTAGTGTGTTTGTGTTTAGATTATGTGACTTTGTTTGTTTGCATACAAATATTCAGTTATGTTTTATAGTTAGTATTTCTTTTTATTAAAAGGCAGTCCGTGTCACGAGGTTAACCATCACAGGTCTCCTCCTGTTTTACAGACTCATCTCATCTCTATTTTTGGTACCCTACTATTTACAAAAGAAACAAGGGCCACCTGTCTATAAAGGCCATTTTTTGTTTCCCCTGGGTAGCCATTATATACACTTTTTCTCTGTAGTTTTTTCTTTGCATAGGCATATTATGCTTATTATTATTGTTATTATTTTTATCATTATTATCATCATCTTTTATCATTATTAGTATGTATTATCATTACTATTATTATTATTATTATTATTATTATTATTATACTACTATTATTATTATCATTGTTGTTGTTGTTTTTGTCATCATCGTTTTCATCTTTCTGACAGTGTTTCAGTAGTATTGTAATTATTATCAATGCTGAACACACATAATACATGGGTCCCCGGTCTTCAGTCTTCGTTTTCCAAAACACCCTGGGGTATTTTGGAAAACGAAGATCGAAGATCGAAGACCGGGGACCGTCTCTTCCTCTCTCTCCTCGATTTGGCCGGGCGCACATTTGCGATTTTAAATGATGAAAATACAGTCATCTCTGTCTTAATTAGCGGCCATCTTTCTTTAGTAGACACCTGCCTATCAGTGGCCATTAAAAATTGGTTCCCATGGATATAGATTAGGTGTTTAAGAACCTGTCTGTAGGAGCCACCTGTCTATAAACGTTATTTATTTTGTTGGTTTTCCTTTAATTGCACAAGTTGTTATGCTAATATTATTAATGTTATTATTTGTATCATTATTATCATCATCTTTTATCATTATTGTTATGTATTATCATTACTAATATTATTATTAATATTGTTAATATCATCATTATTAATATATTATTATTATTATTATCATTGTTGTTTTGTTTTTTTTCATCATCGTTTTTATCATTCTGACAGTGTTTCAGAAGTATTGTAATTGTTATCAACGCCGAACACACATAATACATGAGTCCCCGGTCTTCGGTCTTCGTTTTCCAAAACACCCCGGGGTATTTTGGAAAACGAAGATCGAAGACCGGGGATCTTCTCTTCCTATCTCTCTCTCTCTCTCTCTCTATCTCTCTCTCTCTCTCTCTCTCTCCTCACGTGGGTGCACTACACGTACAAGTGCATGCACGCATAGTACATGGGTCACCGGTCTCCTGTCTTCGTTTTCCAAAACACCCTAGGGTATTTGGGAAAACGAAGACAGAAGACCGGGGATCGTCTCTTCCTATCTCTCTCTCTCTTTCTCTCTCTCCTCACGTGGGTGCACTACACGTACAAGTGCATGGGATCGTCTCTTCCTATCTCTCTCTCTTTCTCTCTCTCTCTCTCTCTTTCTCTCTCATCACGTGGGTGCACTACACGTACAAGTGCATGCACGCATAGTACATGGGTCCCCGGTCTTCTGTCTTCGTTTTCCAAAACACCCTGGGGTATTTTGGAAAACGAAGACAGAAAACCGAGGATTGACTCCTTGACGCACGTACGTGCGCACACATGGTCCCCGGTCTTCGTTCTTCGGTCTTCGTTTTCCAAACACCCTCTTTCTAGAGCTTTTGCGATCATTTATTTTTCTTTTTCTATTTTTTTCTTTCTTTCTTGCCTTCTTGTATTTTTGCCCATTTTTCCTCCTTGTTTATCCTTCCCCAAATTCATAATGTCTTTATTGATATATATCTGTTGACTTATTGATTTACTTTGTTTTTAAGACGTATTATAAAACATCCTCTGAGGAACTTATACTTCAACAAGCTCTGCTTCTATTTAGTTCCTCTTTTCTCGTGCCATTACTATTATAACTGTCTTGGATGTTTCATTGTATATTTTGATACTATCCTTACATGTATATTAAATTGCAAATAACATTGCAATTTCATTGTATCATGTTTTGCATGAGAAATAAAATCGATTGAATTTAATTAAATCAGGATCATGTATGAATGCAAAAAGTCACTTACTTTTCTTTTCTTCTTTTCATTTTTTTCTTCTTTTCCTTTTTTTCTTTTTTTCTTTCTTGTATTCCAAAAAAT